>VNJS01006106.1:0-51889 GCA_008042575.1 Drosophila watanabei | reverse complement strand
TAATTGACCCATATACTAATTTTTATTTAGAAAGTTTTTATAAATTTTAGAAATTTTTTTCAATTGAAAAATACAAGTGTTCCGGAATTGCTCACGAATTCTCTAACTCTCATTAGCTTAAGAGATCCAACTCTCACTAGAAACCACTCTTAAAATCTTTAAGTTTCTCTCTTTTCTTTCATACGATTCAGATACAGATACAGGTTTCCTTGAATAATTAGCATAATTTGCTTCTTTTGTTTTCCGCAGCTCAGAGACTGCACACCACGAGCCAAGTATGTATGTCTTTGCTGTCCACTGCTGACCTCATGGCCACTTGGAGAACCCGTATCTCCCTTGTGCTCGCATCCCAATATTGTTTAAGGTAATTTGCGAGGCGAGCACTCGCTCTGCAGCTCGTGCTGCTGAGATCTTGAGCCCGGTTGTCACCGCTGCTGCCTGGGCTTCAATAAAAACCGCAAAAAACAAAACGCCAGAGAGCTTGCACAAAAAAAAAAAGGAAAACCAAACAAAACAGCGCCAGAAGCCATAAATGGCTAGTACAAGTCTAGGCGGCAAAAAACCCGGCAAGTACAAACAATGTATTTGTGCCGGCCGAAAAAAGAGTTTACAATGCCGCGAATGCCAATGTCAACCGCTTCTATACGCACACACACGCGGGCTGTGAACTTTAAAAATGAGACAGGGATGGGCAGCGCCAATCAATCGGAGCATAAAGTACCCTCTGGGCGGTCAGGGATCCGATCCCCCTTCGGTTAAATGGTTTTAAACGGATTTACACACGCGTGGGCCAATCGACAAGCAATTACCATTGGGAGCAACCGGATTTCTTGGCTTAAACCGCTCAGTTTCGAGTTCGAACTCCTCCGCATATCCGAGAGATACTCGCACTAAGAGGTGCGAAAGTGCCGACGACTCAATCGATCTTGCGCAATTATGCCAATAATCATTTAGGTGTCTTTCTTTTGGCCAACTCGACGAGCGAAGCGCCAGGTTGGCGATCCGCGTAGGCACATTTCAGGCACGTTTGCCCCGCTGAGTTGGCCACTGAATTCTGAGGAGATGTGCGATTAAAAGCGATCAAATTAGCTGGAATTAGGCTTCACGATGGGTGTGCTCTGGGCAACGAACTCGTATAATACTATATATATAGATAGGTTCTTTTTATCAGAAAATACAAGAAAAGGAGGAAGAATTAAATAGAAAACAGATTGATAATACCATTGAGGGGAGATATTATAAAACTATCAGAACTTATAGTGGAGTTCTGAAAACGTAAAATCACCAAAGCATCGGTGGTTCAGTGGTAGAATGCTCGCCTGCCACGCGGGCGGCCCGGGTTCGATTCCCGGCCGATGCAATATAATTTTTTATAAATTTAAAATACAGGTTTTAAATTATTGAACGAAAAGTGTTTTTTTTTAAATGGAACTGTAAGCAAGAAATATATTTTTTGTGCTACTTTAAAAGTAAACTTAAAACAAGGTCCAGTTAAATGTACTAAAAACAATGACAAGATCACATAGTCCATATAAAACTGATTAAGAATCTGTTTATAGAATTATCTTTTGTTAAAAGTATGAATTCAATGACAAAAATTAATTTTCTAGAATTTTATACACTTCTTTTGTTTGCTAGTTTGGATGCGGATTTTTAAGAGGCATCGGTGGTTCAGTGGTAGAATGCTCGCCTGCCACGCGGGCGGCCCGGGTTCGATTCCCGGCCGATGCAATATAATATTTTTGTTGCATTAAATATTTGTATATATATTATTAAAACAATTTTAATTGGTACGATAGATTAAGCAACTTGATAAACTAAAAACCCAAATTCATAAGTAAGTCAACGATTAAAAAAAATGATTTTTTTCATTTAGTAATTTTTGTTTTATAGGAACTACTCAAAGAGAAAAGGCCATAAACAAACATTATAAAGTAGTAAATAAGTTAAGTTACAGATCCTCTAACTAAATACAAATGTTAACTGCATTACCACACTATATATATATTTAATCTCCATTAAAACCTTTTTTAGTTTTAGTTTTAAACATTTCTAATCGTTTTAAGAACCGTAACATTTCTCTAGTTTGCACTATTTTTCCTGAACTGCATTGTTGCATCGGTGGTTCAATGGTAGAATGCCCGCCTCCCACGCGAGTGATCCGGGTTCGATTCCCGGCCGATGCAAGCTTAGATTTTTTGAAACCTAAATAGTTTAATATATATTTTTACAACTCCGATCTGTGATCTTTAGTGCGAGCATTAGGATGACATCATCCAAGAAGCATCGGTGGTTCAGTGGTAGAATGCTCGCCTGCCACGCGGGCGGCCCGGGTTCGATTCCCGGCCGATGCAATCCAACTTTTTGGGTTTTAAATAATAATATTTTTACCTCGTTTTGATAAATCTGCGGCGGCATTAATTGCACGAGATGGCGCGCATGTTGACGAAATAAATCTTAATTAGTACAAGAAATTCCAGCCGTGAGCGTGAGCTTGTTTTCCCCGTTGAATATGCAAAACACGTTTCACCATCGTTTTTCTTGCTCGTGTTTTTCCCCGGCTCAATGTGAAAATAGCTCGATAAGCATGCGCGCTCCGCTCCGCATTCACAGTGATCACAGCCATCGAGGGCGGGGTTAAAGTAATGCTAAATTAGACTCTTTCGCCGGTTACTTTATAAATAGAATGCCCGGCGAAAGAATTCAGCGGAGGAGGCGGCGGTGGCATTCTCTTAGCGACTCCAGAGAGCTCTGCGACATTACGAGCAATTTAGCAACATCTCTCGGAGGGCGAAAGCACAATGAATTTCCCTATTAAGGCTAATTTATGCAGGGGCCTGCAAACATTTGCATGACCCAGGCACGACCGTAAACAAAATAATGAAACAACACACTGCCAGCCACAAAAAGCAAGACGAAAGCGACAAAGGCAAAGAAATAAGAAATAAAAAATTATTTTGCATCGGCCGGGAATCGAACCCGGGCCGCCCGCGTGGCAGGCGAGCATTCTACCACTGAACCACCGATGCTTTTGGTGGCCTCGGGCAGAATATTCCACATGAAATTGGCAATTATCAATAGTTCTATGATTTATGGATTGGAGTTGCTGTCTTTGGTTGTTCCACTTTCGTAGCAACATTAGTTGTGGCAATTTATGGGGTCAACGAATTTCGAAGCAAACACAACAATAGTGCTATATATAAACCAGATAATGAAGGCTTGCCATTTGGATTTCATTAATTGAACATGTGGCAACAGATTAATTTAATTAAAATGCTGGGCAACATGTGAATTATGCTAAAAAGTATTGTTGATTTTGAGAAACTTTCAAGTGATGAAAGCTGAAATAATTAGGAAGTCTGCAGATGTTGCTTAAAATATTTTTTCCCTCAAATGTAGTTTCTAAATGTATAAGGAAAATTAGCATTAAAATGATAAAACTTACTCTAAAAATCTATGAGATTGATTAAGGTTTGTTTATTAAAATTATTTTAAAACATGTTATTATTGATTTAATTTTTTCTCATTGATTCTGTGTGATCTCTTGTTAAACTTCGGACTTTACCACCTCTACAACAAATTTAAAATAATTACCTTTGTACATTTCCCTGAGCCTTATTTCTGATTTCTCTTGAAAATCTTCATAAAACCAATGAAGCAATCAATGCCGTAAGGCATTTTCCACAGAACCGATTACCGCATTCGTTCCAACTTGATGAGGACAGATGACTCACTGGGAATGAGTCAACGAGGCCGAATTTGCAAACAAAAAAAATGCCCAGGCACAAGGAGATTGGGGCATGCTGCGTGTAGCCCAAAGCCCGAAAGACATAATGTCACCTCGCCAGCTGTTGGCTTATTGCAGCTGGCACAGATTTGCCGGATTTTCCCGGCTAACTGTGGGAACACAGCGCTAAATTATTTCCCTCTATTTCCCTCTTTTTTCCCCCCAGCTGCGAATAGCGGACACTGGGAGCTGAGATACCGCCCTCAATTGAAATATAGCGAC
The DNA here is from genome assembly GCA_008042575.1 of Drosophila watanabei. Taxonomy (NCBI): domain Eukaryota; kingdom Metazoa; phylum Arthropoda; class Insecta; order Diptera; family Drosophilidae; genus Drosophila; species Drosophila watanabei. The sequence continues at coordinate 47,880 of VNJS01006106.1, read as the reverse complement.
TTCATGGCTGGACCAGACAATATACGACACTTTTATGGCTAGAAGAAGGGAGAGGAGAGGCCAGGTGGACTGGAGGAGTTTCAGCAATTCATTGAGGGCAACCAGTTGAGCATTCTTCACCTGAGCGATGATTTCGCATTTAGCAGGGAGCCAGGCAACTCTTTAAGGTTGATGGGGAGGAGGGACAAGGGCGGTTCTTGAAAAAAGTTGACACCTTTCAAGTGGAATTTCAAAGAAGCTGTAAAAAGTCAAACGGTGAGCAAGAAAAGTGTCAGAGTTTTGACGGCGAGTCTTAATGAGGGAAGTCTATCAAGATTGTTTTGTCAGGTTAGTTTAATATAAGAACCTTATTTAGTACCAAACTTTGGAAAAAAAATGTATATAGTTTTGCAGATTAATTAATATAGCAATTAAAGATTCTTGGGAAAAATTGGAGATAGCTTTGTATAATAATTATTGCAGTAATGAAAGTGTAAGGGTATTTCCTTGTGAAATAATTCAGCCGATGTTCTTTTTTTAAGAATAAAAATATTTTGCTAGTTTTATTTCTATTTGTGATTAAATATCGCTGTAAAAGGTATCTAAAAGTATGTCACAAAGACGACGTATACAAATGTTAGGTGCATTTTTAATAATTCCTTGTGAGCTTTATTTCTAGCACAAGCGAATACCAAATAATTCTTTAAATATTTCAAAGCACTTAAAATTGTATTTAAAAGTGTGCAGTAAAGGCTACGAATAATTTGCGCAATATACTTTTAGACACACTCCAATTTTTTCTGTTAAATCACTAAACATTTATTTGACACTCCCCCGTAAATATCTAAAATAAATCCCCAGTGAGTTCCCTCAAAAAATAAATGACCTAAACTATTAAGCTTTCAACATTAATAATTGTTTTCTGTGGCGAAATTCTTCACTTACGTATTGATGTGGGCGTGGGCGTGGCTGATGATTTGCTGCGCGTGGATTGTCCCTTGGCCGTCTGCTGTGTTTTTGGTGGCGGACCCAGATCGGTTGGCGATATGCTCAGATTGCGCACATCCCGCTTTTTGGCAGCTCCTGCAAAGAGAGACAAACGAGACGAGGTGTGAAACGAATGCCATGGCAAAATACTTTGTCGCTCCCTACAAACACAATCGATATGTGGCTGGGGATAATTTATGCGGGAACACGTTGCCATCCATTGCAAAGTTTTAAAAAATGTCTGGGTTGGGTTGAGTTGTTGCGTACTCGTCGGCTGCCCATTTAATAACTCAAAATACTCGAGAGCAAAAGCACCGCTCACACTCTTCAAGTTTCATAAATGCCTTTTCTTCCATCAGCGGGGGTCCCTTTTTTATTATTGTGTTTTTTCGGAGGGGTGCGCTATTTGCATTTGAACGTTTTGTGGATTAAAACAAAACGCTTCCATAATTGAAGTGTCTGTAGCCAAGATGTACGTATACAAATAAAGGGTGAAATTATATTATGCCAGTGCAGGCCGCCATTAAAGCCCAACGGGAACTCTTCTTCCAGATGAAAGAAAATCGAATGTGAGCTGGAGGGCCTTTTGAAGTGCATTTTGTGCAACAAATACAATTAAGTTTACATTAATTTCAAAGTTTCAAAGTAGGTTCATTTAATATAACATTTATTTTTTTACATAAATGGGTATAGTGTTATGTCTTGGATCTTTTAGGTTAAACATAAGTAATGTTAAACTTATGTTATTATATGGGATTTATAGAGAAAGCCTTACTAATAACTACCTTTACAAGTTTATCCTACTTCTAGCTTGAAAATTTTCCATAGATTATCTTTAAAAGTTAATCTAATTTTTCCACAATAACAGGTATCTGAACGCTCTTTGGCAATCAATCATATTTTATGCTCTATGCCGGCCACTAATCAACTTCGATTCACCTTAACTTCAGACTGGCCTTAACGACCCTTTATTGTCTGTTTTCATCGATGGGCTGGGTTTTGGCCATCTTCAGCTTTAGTTGGCCAGACTTGGCACTTGTTAGCCACCAGTATTTGTGGCTGCTTTAGGTAGGGTCTGACCAGGTAATCAAAAATAGTCGGCTGGGAAAAATGCATTTCCGAGTTAACCACAAAAGCGGCGGCAGGCAGTAACAGCAGCAGCTGCTATTCCACGGACAACGTAATAAATTTTATTTTTAGCCGTCGGCTAATTGTGCTGGACATGGACATGGAAATAAAAGTTGCATGCACGGCTTAAACCAAATGAAAAACTTTTATCTAGCAAAGAGGAAAAAGAGCATTGCAACGCATCACGTAATCCTTTAGGTACCTGGGCTTATCAGGAATGATAAGCTGCAGACAGCATTTGGAATTGTGGAATAGTTAAGCAGGGAAATGGTTGAAGTTAAAATACAATTTAGTGGCAGCTTATGAGTGTAAAAAAGGAATATAATTACGCTGAGCAGTGTTTTAAGCTTTGAACTTATTTGTTATAATTTTAATAAACTATAAAGAACTAGAAAAAAGCCTTTATTGACCATTAAAACTCTTAAGTAACCTCTTCAAATATTTATTTCTTGTTGCAAAACTTACGCAACTCTCTGCAAGTTAATGCCCTGCTTGCAATGTGAGCTCAGCCCATGACAACTTGCCTCATTAGCATTTACCATTTACCTGTACCTGTCCCCCTACCCCTCGAACTCACCTTTCGTGAAGCCTTTGGAGGCCCGCTTGCCGAAGCTGCCGAAGCGCTCGCGCTCGATCACCTGAGTGTGGATATAGCGCTCGGAATATGAACGCGACAGTTTCTCCTTGGAACTGTGGGCACCCATTATGTGTTTTCCTTTACTTTTTTCCTGGCTTAATACTCGTAAGAGTGAGTTTTCCTGCACGGATGCAGTCTGATCGATATCACGATTTCAAATTTCACTTTCACAGGCTCCGCTCGATGGCTAGGCTACACCCGCGCACAATCTCCAGACGTCGGCGAATTTAATTTGATGTTGTCGCTGACAGTTGCCGCTTGAATGCATTTTGCTTCGATTGCTTTTTGTTATAAATATAGTTTAGTTTTTTGCAAGACTACTTATGCTCCATGATTAACACAAGGTTGACATTTTGATTGGGTTTTTTTTCCTTTGATAAATACACTCTGTATGTTTTTCTGCAGTTGACATTGAATAGATTTATAATGGTTAGATTTAATTGCCATTCACTAGAGGTGCCCATTAGCCAATTCAATTAGCCGCCTCATTAAAGCCCGACTCGCACAAAAAAGCTTCTTTTTTTTTCTTTTTTCTTTTTTTTTTCTTTTTTTCTTTTTTTAATCAAATTATTTTTAATGGCGCCATCCATGGGATGCTCCAATTTTATGGCATTTTCCACATACTCACTGAGGGAAAAGGCATTCAAAGAATCGCATTAAAATACGAAAAAAGTGGCATATAAAATGTTTTGATGGTGCCAACAAGCAACCTAGACACAGAAATCCGAAATAGACAAATACTTAATCGCCCAGACATGAAAACTGTTTTAAATTTAATTGAGCGTAAGGCTCTAGTGCAAGTATTTTTAATACTCTTCCAGAGGTTGTTTTAGCTACTATATACTTGTAGAGTAGGAAGAAAATATAGAAATAAATTCTAATAAAAAGTTATGCTTCGAGTTATAATTTACAAAAATTATAGTGCTTAGTAAATTTGTGTACAAGTTGAACGTAAAGAATTTAAATATTTAAAACAAAAAAAATTGGAAACATTGAAGGACTAAAGGTTGTATTAATCTAAATGTAATAGTTTACAAAATAATAATACAAATTATATAAATAAAATCAGAGAAACTAAGGAAATAAATGACTAAAATTTATGATATTATTGATCTTACAAAAATCAAACAAAAAATCACATTAAAGCAACAATGATTCCCTTATTTTATCTCTGTAACAAATGAATTAATAATTTATTATTATATATTATTAATTAATAAATTCAAATAACTTATTTGTCACCTATTATATTGAATAATTACAGACACCAAAATCTAGCTAAATTTATAATTTGTTTATTTTTCAAATGCCAAAAACAAACGCTCCTTCTGGTTGGAATTTCGCAATGAAAATGATAAATCATCCGAAAAATATAAGATGCTCTCCTATGCGACAAAGCGACCCCAATTTTTCCGCTGGTTTTTCTTATTTATTTATTTTTTTTTGTTCGCAGATCCAAAGCAAAGAAAATTACAGCACAGCAAAGAAGAGCAGCAGGTGCATGGACTAGGAAAACTATTGCAACACAATCCAAATAAATCTTCGAGTGAGAAGGAGGAAAAATGCCAGCATTTCTCCTGCTCTTTGCACGGCAGTTGCTGACAGGTTTGAATGTCATCATAACTTAACAAAGGCGGGCCAAAATGAAACCCAAACCGAAATGAGCTGACAAATTGCACGCTATGATTTGTGGCAGAGCATTTGAATGTGGAGCACCGGCACAGAAAGCAACTGGCTTACAAAAAAAAAAAAGTTTAAACAAACAAAATGAGTGGAAAAGACACACGTTTCCCAGTGGTTTCGAGTAAAAAGGGAAATTTATGCTGGCACAGTGGGTTAAATGATGTGAAATTGAAAGGTAATACTGGTATGTTTTAGGTTTGATATAAGGCAAAGAGAATTACAGGGAAATATTTGTTAATTTGGTTAGAAATAAAGGATAAATGATATTTGACACTTAAAATTTACTACAAGTTTGTATTTGTATTTAAAAGCTCACTCCTGCTTTCTACCTTTTATGAATAAAATATTAATAATATTTATAGAGAATTTCAAAAGAAGATTTTTCCCAAATTCGAGCATACCCTGTCCCCATCCGGGATCTCTGTAGCACTCATAGAAATCCCAGAGTATTTGCTCCGTTTGGCAGGCGAAGCACAACCCCATTGCTATGAATAGCATCGGCGCCCTCTTTAGTCGGTTTGCTCAGTTCAGTCAGTCAGTTTAGTTCGGTTTTAGTCTCAGGCCTGCAAATGTCAATCCAACCTGGCCACCGGACTATAATTAGCCCCGAAATGCAACACACAAAAAGGTGTCAAATGTTCGCTCCGCGGCAATAGGAATTTTCAGAACCATTCGATTTTATTGTTAGGCTCTAAATTTATCCGATTGGAAAAGTTTCACTGGGGAGCATAATTCACATGACTTGGCACACGGATTCAATACCGAATGTCAAATGCCTCAAATGCCGGAAGTTTTCCACGACAATAAATGTGAAACGGAAGTTGTGGGATAGTCCTCAAGGGCAACCTCTATTTATTGTGGTATTTATATTGTTTTTTTATGAAGTTTTTTTCATGTCACTCATTTGGGAATGGCAGCTGACGAACTAAAGTTTTGCCAATTCCTCGGGGCTCTATAACATTTAATATGCAAAAATTGAATATGACTTTCAATTAAAAGTTGGCCACCGCCGGCGTTAACTTTGCCTCATGTGGGCGGGTATTTTTTTTCTGGCATTTTTCATTGGCAAGTGCTTTTCCAAAAGAGGGAAAACCCAGGTGGCTGAAAAGCGGCGGAAGCTGCAAAAGCAATTAATCGCTGGCGAGAGTTCGGAAGGAATTTTCCAGCCACACGACATCATAAAGGCGGAGGAGGCAAGCATAAATTTACATAATTTAAGGAAAGGCAAGTGCAACGTCAATTGTTGGTTAAGAAAGATGGCAATCAGGGAAAATTAAAGAGTTAAATGTGAAACTCTTTAAGTAAATTCATGTTAAATTGAGCGGAGATTGGGTCTTATTAAATTTACTAAATAAAAGACATAAGTTTGTAAAAAAAAAAAAATATTAAAAACTGTTTCTTGGATAAACTAACTTTACTTTTCATAAATAAAAAGATATATAGGTGGGGTACATTAGCTTTAAATAAACTTTAAACTTAAAAAATACACATAAATATCTAATACCTATCTAGCAGATAGCTTTTCTATTACTTTAATAAAACACCTTAATACCAATGACTTGTTTAAGCAGGATTAAGCATAAATCGATAAAGCTTTAGAGTGACCTAAAAAAGATTTTACAGCTTCATGGCCTCCTCCCTCCTCCTGGTGGCCATAAAAAATACTGCTCCTGATATTACGACGACTCATTCCCAATAGTTCGATCTTTTTTTATGGTCAGCAACTATCGCAGAGAGCCATAAACCACGGGTTCATTGTCCCCGCAAGAGAGCATTTATTGGGGGACTTCCCCCGCCCGACTCGGCCAATAAAAGTTAACAATTACGTATGCCAGAAGGAAAACAAATTTTCTGCACTCTTTGTATTACTTTTTTTTTTTTTTGTTTAATGTGCCAGGCATAAAAATATAAAAAGTGTGCGGCCATTAAAAAATCACCAACAGTTCGGGTTTTTCGCATGCAAAATGCGAGTAATAAGAGGAAACTCCAACCCGTGGAACTAAAATAAAACTGACCGATCCGATGTAAACAATCGTTAAACTGACGCCGAACTGTGAAAAACTGCATCAGCTGCATATAATGAAATGCCGCCATTAAATTTCCACAGAGAAAGAACTGAGAAAACGAATCATAAACCCATATACAAATTTTTAGAAGAAATCGTGAAATGATGTCATTGAAACTGTGTTTTTATTTTTTTATTTTGTGCTCCAGTAAATTAAACAAAAAGGGCACTCTCTGGGCCAAAAGACAAATTTAGATAATGGCACAGATTTTCGAGAGCGACCAAGTGAGTGTGTCTAATACCCTGTAGGCAATAAATGGATCAGTCGAGCATATAAGAACCAGAATATTAAGATAAACTAATGATGATTCACCAAGTTGGAGCCTAAGAATGAGACTCACTTTGTCTAAATGAGTTAAGAAAGTTGAGGGAATAAATAAACGTGGAGTAGAAGCCACAAAAGTAGCAACTTCTTTAGCAAAGTAATTATTTGATAGATTTTAATTAATACTATACACTAAAATAATTACACTTTACATTTTATTGGCTTTCATAAAAGAAACATAAAATAAAAACCTTAATTACCTTGTATATACTAATAAAATATTCATTTGCATTTTCTATGGGCCCCCAAGTACACAAACAGTTGAGCAATTTCCCAGATACTTTTATTGCCTGCAAAAAAAGCGAAAAAGGGGAAATGGCGAATACAAATGCAAATGCACTCATAATGCAATTTTATTTTTAAAACGCAGTCGTTTGCCCCCTGGGTTTTCATTTTTTTTTTTTTTTTTTTTTTGGGTGTGTCGAGAGGCAAAGTTGGCCTTTTTTTTATACTTATTTCTTTCTGTTTTTGTGGCACACTTTGCTGAATGCGACTGCCGGCAAGCAAGTGGCGGCAATTTGTTTTAAAAATATTTTCATTAGCCGCACGCACACAGCAAAAAAGCAATATTAACTTTGACAGGCAAGTATTAGGCCTAAAATATTGTTGTAAAATATATAATGAATTAATCTTTTCTCTTTGAAGTCAAAACTCATATGAAAATTTATTTGTTTTATGTAAAATATTTTTATTTTTTTGCTGTGCATAGACAAAGTTATAGCATGTTGCAGTTGTGATAAAATTCATTAGGCCAAATGTGTGAATTTAATTAGTTGCCTGGTTTTCAGTGTGTTTATGCTAATATATAGATGTGAGCCATGTAATCTCTTAGTAGATTGCCTTTTTCTTTCTTTTGGGTGATGACAGCATCTACGAATGGGTCAGTTGTTGTCTAATTGAGCTGTCGACATCGCTTTACCTTTAATTTGGCCAATTTGTGCAAATTGACTTGACAATTCTATTCTTATTACAAAGCCAGTGCCAAACAAAGGCCTATCTTCCCAGTATTCAGTCATAAACAAAAGACAAATTACTTCTCAGATGATTTGTGGGTACAATAAAGAGTTGAGTAAGTCTGTCGACTTTGTAATATATAAAGAAGTGAAGCAGAAGAGTTTGCCACATTGAGAGATACTAAAAAAATTCTAATAAAATAATGGAAAGGGGTCTTTTATATAAAGTATTTTATTTGGCATCGTAATTGTTAATTAATTCAGTTAACTACTTTTTCAGATTAATATTAAATGAGGTAATGTGTCAGCTCCCGTTTTCTTTGATGTAAATCAGAGCAAAGATTCGTATTTTTCTTAAAATTCGCTTTAAAAAATTGATTTCCATTTCCAATTTAAATTTAAAGCTGACCTCTACTTTGGCCAGGTTCCACACAAAACCTGCCCCGTCATTTTACAAGCCAAGTTGAATTGCGGCCAACGATTTGTTTGGCACCTGATAAAACACTCGCCCAGATTTCCATTAGACAAACCATAGTTTGTTCAGTATGCCCCTCTGTGTATGTAAGTACATATATATTTTTTGGACCTCTAACGAGTGACAAAACCAAAAGCAACAACAGTGATTATAGTCGATGGCCTACGAAATGCTTCCGGCTGACGGGCAATATTTTTTAAGCGACCGCACGTGCGACGCCCAAAATGAAACATTTGCGCCCAGGCCAAATAGTGGGGGACAGTGGGTTGTTGGGTCATTAAATAGCCATTTGAATGACAATTGTCGGTGTTTTAGCATTTGTCTTATAAGATTTCCAGCGACTCGAGTTACGTGGACGAGCCACAGGAAGTGTGTGGTAAAAGTTGAGCGACTCTAATGACACAATTAATTTATTGAATTAAGCTGAAAAGACTGTGCACTAAATGCACTTTACGACTCCACGGAGAGGAGGAAATCCATTTGAGTTGACTCACTCCCATCTCTTAAAAGACCGCCAAGCAACGGCTTATTTTGATATGCAAATTAGCCACGAATGCGTGATGGAGCCCCAATGTTGTTTGAACATAGAGCATAAAAGCCATGGGGTCGGTCGTGTATGGTCTTTGGGGGTTCCAGCTCCTCATTTCCCTGTCTCTCAGTCTCGTTAACAACTCAGCACGGAAAAACTTCTACTTCGGATTTAACAGCTACGATCAATCACCAAAGGGGACAAACACGAAATGCAGGTGTAACCGAGAATGGACAGGAAAATTAAACCAGGAAAATCTTCTATAAAATAGAGCAGTAAAAACTGGGATGACAAATATATAATCTAAAGTTCAACTAGATGAACAGACTTTAAGGTTGCAAATAAATCAATTAAGATCATTTTCTATTGGATTATTTCCAGTTGGTAGAATTTATGCCGTGTGACTTTAGCTTGTTGAAAGTAGCTCCTGTTTCCTATTGGTTTAATTTATAATTTTTTATAATTTAATCCCTAAGCTCACATGAATAAAATATAACTCATACGCCCCACTGTCATTATCCTTATTTTAAGTTTTCTTTTTTAAATAATCTGCTGTAAACTGAAGCTCGTTAAAACTGACAGCAGCAAAAGAGTCTCGAGTCGACACGCTAGAATCGAAATGCGATACATGCAACACCATAAGAGCCACAACAAATTCGGTCTTCGTTAACATTATCAACACATCGGGCGCCGAGCAGTCCGATTTTTCCGTTCAATTTAGTTGGCTCTGAATGGAATTGGTTCAGTGAGCAGTGGTAAAAATTTGTTAGCCGGCACAAACAGCTGATGTGGTCGAAAATATTTTTTTTGTTTTGTTGGCCCGGTTTTGGGTACCGCTTTTGGTATCTGTGTGATTGGCAGGCGCACATGTTCACGGCATATAAGCGCTTCATTATGGCAAAATGAAAAGTGTTTCGCCTTCGTTTCGTTTCGTTTCTTATTCAACAAAGAAAGCCATACCAGAAATTATGCAAAAAATCAAAACGAAAGAAACCAAAAAGTCGAGCGACTAAAATCAAAGCAAGACTTGAACAACAATACACTTAACGATTGCATCGAACCAAAAATATCAAGTGAAAGTTGACAGCTATCGCGGGATACATTTTCTGAATATAATTTTGTTCCTGAGGTGGTGAACTTGCAGCAAACCCAACAAAAAAAGGAAAGGGTATCAATTTTTGGGGTGGTGCCACCGATTAAGGTAATCGAAGTGATGCCGAAGGGTAAAGGTGAGTAAACTCGATTTGCTACAATGTAACATGCTTTCATTTTTCATTTGAAATTCCCTAAATAAGAGCCTTACAAAAATGTTAATTAAACTAAATTCTTAACTACTTTTTTATGAAATATTAGAACTAGTTCTCTTACGTTTTCCCGCCACTTAAACTCTTGGTATTTTCTGCCTTGTAAAAAACTTTCCTCACTGTTATTTTATGCAGAAAAATTTCTTGATTAAAAAAAAATAGTTTTTCTTTCTTTGCGCAACCTTCACTTGAAGCAATGTTGGCAAATTGAAAAGCTGCAGCAATACTATTTCAATGCATTTCATTTTCTTGGGCGGTGTTACAGTTGTTTTGTTATTGTTGTTATTGCTGATTTTTTGAAGCATAATTTTTACAACATAACGCCCACAACACTTTCTCGCATAGTTAAGCGAATTATACAAAAAGAGCAGCTTGAAAATGCAAGAAAAAAGCAAAGGGAAAACGAAACGAGCACAGAAAAAGAAAGAAATATTTCTGTCTAGCATTATTTTGCAATTTCCCACATAATTATTAAGCGCCACAGTCGGAGGAGGGAAAAAAGGGAAAAGTATAGACATAGATATAGCGAAATGAAAGCAAACAAAGGAGTCTAGTTTTAAATGCAAGTTGGGGAAAAACATACACTTTGGAAAAGTATTTTAAGAGATATTAATTAGAAAAAAGACAATTCCATAAATTAAATTTTTAAATTTAATTTCAAGGCTCTCAAGAGAGAACCAAAGCTGCAATTGGCAACTGAAAAAGTATCTTAAAGATATATAAATATTTAATCTACAGCTTAAATAGCTTTTAAGATTAGAATAAAATATTCATTACTCTCCCTAAATTTTTTATAAATATTTCAAGTGTAAAACCCATTTCGAAAAGGAGCTTCTTCCCCCACCGAATGTGCACTGTACAGTAAATAATTTCATGCGCCGCCAAAAGAAGAGACAGCAAAGAGATGCTGAAAAAATGCAAATATGATAATAATAATGTAAAAAAAGCACAAAAGCATGCCAGCACGTCAAGTGAAAATTAAGAAAGAGTCGCTCATGCCACAGGCACACACACACAGACATAAATATAAAAGAGAGAAATGCACACAAACACAACAACAGATACAAGCTACAAGCTCGAGCTACAAAACGTTGAATGTTTTCTAACAGCAAAGAGAACTGTCGACTGTTTGATGGAAATTATAGCCACAGAGACCAGAAGTGGTAAAAAGAAGAAAACAAATCAGAGCCCGCGGCAGAGCAGACTTAAGGAGACCAGATCAAAACCAGTAGACAGGGCCGGAAACAGGTGTCGTCTTTCGCGGCTAAAAGAAGTCGAGTGAAAACCCTACCATCTAGCTAGCCATCAAGTTCGGAACGCATAAATAAGGCCTTAAACATCTTAGCTACTAGCTGCCAACTTGATGTTTAACTTTATATGGTCAATATCCGTTGAGCGGATATTACGGATATAAGACATTAAGTGGCATTCTTGCAACGCCCACGGAATATCTTGGGAAATATTAAAAAAAAAAAAAATCTAAAGCATAAGCTTGTAATAAGATTATTTTACTATAATTGCAACGGCATTTTAAATATTATAATATTATATATAATAAAATAGTAAGAAGTTTATTTATAAATTCCACCTTTATCTAGATTTTAATTTCCCATCTAAGTGAAGTCAACAATAATACTTTAATGATCTTACAACATCAAAAAGTACTACTTAGATCCCCTTTGAACTTAGGTAATTTCCTCATTTCTAATTATAATTGCTTCAAAATATTACCTGCACTTTGAACAACATTAACCCAAGCTATTATATCCACAAATCCCAGACTGATGTCACCTGGGGGTGATCTCATTTAAGGCACTTCTCCGGTAACCAAATGAGCTCTCCCCCAAAAGAAGCTTAAAGTCGGGCTTTATTGTATTTATCCCGTCACCCTCGACTTGGGCGTTCATTAGAGAATTATGTTTTGCAGCTGGACAAAGGTGAGGTGAGCCAGTCAGTGAGTTGCGGAGAAACCCTCACAGAGCTTCCAATTGAATGCCAATGGAGTTTGATCCCAGAGCTCCAGTCGGCAGCACGTTTCCACAGGTAAATGAACTCTTTGCAGACACCCCCTTTTTCACCTGGTGGGTTCTCTAACGGTAACTGCGAATATGTACATATACATCAGCGAGAGAGAGAGAGGGAGCGGGAAAAAGAGCTAAAGCTAGGAACGATTTTGCGGCTTCGCCAAAGTTCGTGAGAAAGCCAAGCCAAACTGTAACAAAACTGATTACGACCAACATAATTTATGGCCAGCAGAAGCCCAGAAGAATTCTTTGTCGGCTGACGAAAGCCGAAAAGGGGGGAGCAGGGGGAGTAGGGGTGTAGGAGCTTAGGGGCACCCACTGATTGATTGATTGGGCTTCCAGCTTAATGCGATTTTAACCCAGGAAATTCTGTATGTTTTTCTCTTTGTGTTGTGTTTATTTATTCATCCAACAAAGTTGGGGTATTCAGTGTCAACGCTAAGGGAGCTGAGAAATAAATACCAAATTGAAATACAGAAAAGTGACGTCAAAAGATTGAGTATATATGAAATAATAAGAGAGGAAAAATGCAGCTGAAGAACTTTAAGGTACTGCTTAATAATTGTTATTAATTTAAGAGTTATCTTGTACTTATTCTTAATAAGATTCCAAAGAAATTCTATCGAAAATTATCTTTAGAATCATGCTAAACATGTTTTAAACAGCCAAAGTACAATATTTTTTTAAAAATCATTAGATAAAGTATATTTTTTTTAGCAAAAACTGAACAAAATTCCCCAAAAAACTGGGTATTTAATTAACTTTAAATAAATGCAATCAAATGTGGTTGCTTGGGTTTCCAGTTTCAATGGTCAAAAAAGTGAGCCTTGAAATGCCAGACGATGCTTTTGTTTCAGCTGAACACATTTTACACACTTTTATATACAACAAAAACAAAAATATATAAAAGCGCAAGGGAACCGGCATTCTATTGAAAACAGGGAAAAACCTGTTTTCTCTGTTGAGCTAACAATAATTGGCAGAAATAAGGGTGCAAAAACAATATTTTTTTCAAGGGAGTAATTGGCATTGAATTGGCCAAAACGATAGGGAAACCTCTGGCAGTTGATGATTCATTTACACAGATATGGTTTTTATTAATTAACGTTTACACACAATGATTGATTTTTGATCACACAGCACAGACACTTTTGGGCCTTGTTTCATGACCAATTTTGGTAATTATTTTCCCCCTCCCGATCACGAAACGCGATCTAATCAAGATCACGAAGAACACGCAGAAAGCCGAAACACGAATCTACAGCAGCGGAGAACGAAGACTGGAGAACGGAGAGCAAGCGGCACGTTAGCATTGAAAACCCGCCGCAAACTGAAGAGACGCCGCTACGAAACGAACTGCAGGCTGCTTTTTTTTTATCGATACCAGAGATACATTTGTATCTACAACTTTACGCTCGTGCATCGAGCGAGCGGCCGCTCTTCGATGAGTTGGAAACTCTCAGCGAGCAGCTGCTTAAAAGCCGGTTCGCGGCTTAAAACTTTGAGCATTCATTTTACTAGACAGCTTTAAAAACTTTGTATCGAGCCCAGTTTAAGGTTGTTTTTTCTGCGGCAAGAGTCAAGTTCCATTTATCTCTTAGGTTGCGTGTGTGCCTTGAATGTTGCCGAAACATGAGCTGCTTGCTTGAACTGCTTACCACACTGCTTGTAAGTTTTTAAACTGTAGCAACATGCACGATCTTTGATTTGAATAATTGAAGCATACTTTTAGGAATTTTGAGTATATGAAAAGTGTTTCTAAGAGCTTTGGTATTTTCATTTTTAAATATAAACAAAATGGTTAAAAACATTAAATAAATTGTTTAAGGAGCTATTGAAGCTTTAATAAACTTGTTTATTTACCAGAAAATATGTTTATTATCAATTATTTTTTTACTAGATCTTAAAACTTCAAAAAAATAATTTTTTCTGACAATAACCGAAAAAGAAACATTTCGAAACCCCGACTATTTATTAGCTTAAATATATAAATTAATTTAAGTCTTGAAAAGCCATTAGATATCAGAAGATATATCATGTTTTTAAAAATATTTATGAATTTCATGTTAACAAATTAATTATCCATATACAAAAAAATCAGATTTCCACTAAAATAATATAAAGGATGTCTTAAAATGTTTTAGAGTTGCTGTTGAACTAGTCTAGGGATGCTTAGAGAGTTTAAGAAAGCCCGAAATTTAAGTATTCTTAAAGCTGATGGAAAATATGATGAAGAACCAAGAAGGAGACACTCCATTTTAGAGAATCTTACTATAGATCGAATTAAATTATTTAAATTTAAAATTGGAATAAAAAAGGTATCTATTATGTATATTAATATATTTATATTATTTGTATACTTACGCAGTGGAGTTTTTGCCACTAGTTTGGGTGATCCGCTTCCAGAAACAGATGCCGATGCCGGTCCTGATGCGCCGCCACTGGTATTACACAACAAACTCAAATCGCTATGCGAGCTCTTGTGGGTGTCTTTACTGTACGAGTGATTACTGTAAGAAAAAACAGAAAGAGCAGCCATTAGTTACATTTCTCATATGAGCACTCGAGACCTGCTTCCCTAAAAATTATTTAACAATTAATTTTTCATTAAGACAGCCTAATTGGGGCTTACAGACACCATTAGTTGAATAAATAAATTAATTCAGTGAAATTATGGCAATTTAAAATGCTAAGGTAATGACGTTTTTCTTACTTTTTCCCGCTGCTTTTTGAGCAAACTCAAAACTTTGCTGCAAGGCGGCACTTGAAAATTCACAAAGCTGTGAAATTATTGCAAACACTCTTCAAGCGCCGCTGAGCAATCACAAAAAACAGAAAACGAAACAAAGTCGGTGAAAAGTGGAAAATCAATTGGAAAGACGCGTCAAATTTATGCACCACCTTTTTCCGTTAAGTGGGTGAAATTTCCTCTTCGTCGCCGCTGTAAAACTATTAATTTTTCGCTTGCATTTTTTGTGTTGGTTGTTTTTTTTACGAACAGCTTCCGCCGACAGCTCGCTAATTGAAAACTCGACAGAAAGAAAAAATTTGAAAATTTTCAGCAGGAAGCCGCAAAAGAAAAAAAAGAAAAAAATGCGCATTGGCCAAAAGGAATTAGCGTTGCCAACTGCGTTTCCGTTTGCCAGCAACATAACTATAATTTTTTTTCTGAGCTCATCCAGGCAACTGCGAAAAAGTAGTTTGTCGCCAGTCGTTGTTGCAGCCACATCCCAATCGCATTTTTCATATTCATTTATTTACTCTACTTGCAGCAGCTCGGAAAAGCATTTAATTCAATTTCTTGTCGCAATTAAATGCAATTATAAAATTATAAAGAGTGTTGTTAATGCGTGCACACAACTGAACGAATTATCGTTGTTGGTTGGTTAAGTTTTTAAAGAGTTAAGAAATCAAAATAAAATCAAATAAAAGGTAGAAACAAGGCTGATTATATGTTGTCGTTTAATTGCTAATAGGATCATGAAAGTGTGGAGAAAGGGCAACATTTTAAAGTATAAGGAAAGTAAAACAAAGAAAATCAATTATAATAACTATCCTTTTACAAAGTCCTACAGGATTTGTTTTTTGTTTTTAATAATTTTAATTCCATTTTTCAACTAAAATATTTTCCTCTGTTTACCCGCATTTTATAATTTAACACAACAAAGCTTTTAGTTAAATTTATGAACCCCAAAAACCAATACCTTAGGACGTAAATATCTTCATAAATATGGAAAATACTAAAAAACAAAGTATAAGTAAACATTGCCACCTCATAAATCAACATTAGTTCAGAATATTACACTTTTTTTGCCCCACTAACTCGAAAGGCAAAAGCTGCGGTGAACACAAATCAATTTCTCTGCGAAAACTATGCCAAGTCATTTAGGTTTTTGCTTTTCTTTTTTTTATTTTGTTGCAACGAACATTGTTTACAGGCAAGCCCAGCTACCGTTTGGCAATACATTATTTTCACTGCCAAGGTTTGCTTTCTGTGTCAACCGTGTTGGGGCCTTTTAAGGCGCCGCCTTGGCCATCGCAAAAATTAAATAAAAAATAAGGAAAAACCAAGCCAAGCCCCAAAGAAAAACGAAGCATTTCCGCAAAGAGGAGACTAGAGACTAGAGCGCAAAACAAGTTCATCAATGCAGGTAACAAGTGCGGGTAATAAATGTAGAGTTTTAAGGCATTATTTAAGCCCAATTTTCAATGGGTGAAGAAAAAGGGGGAGGGGGTAGGGGAAGAAAAGCCAGCGACTGACCGGTAAATAGATTTAATTATGCAAAACGCGAAACGAACCCATCGACACGCTGCCAAGTTCACTGAGGCGTTTAACATTGGCGGAAATCGGGCGAGAGAATCGATTGAACAGAAAGACTCAGATACGAGGCGGATGCATGGACGAAACGAAGCTCACCCGCCTTATAAACAAATTGTACACTTTAAATGGAGCACCGAACCGATGGGTCTTTAATCCCCCGACGTTGTTATAAATATTTATTATATCATCCACCATCCCTCATTCCCCATCCCCATATTCCAACCGCAGACAAAGTGCAAAAACTGAGGAGCCGTTGCAATTGCAATGGCCGTAATTAAAATGCATTATTAATGAAATGCAAATGTCGAGACATTAATGAAAATGAGAGAGCAGACTAAGGACAGTGATTTAAGCACATTTGCGGAAGTCGGAATGCCCTCTAAGGAAGGAGAATTTCTGTTAGAGAATATTTTTGATAAATTTTAAGTTAAGATTAAATTTAAGGTAAATGAAAATATTACCAAAAATTAAAGAAATATTTTATACACGAGGTAAGCTGAATTAAATCATTATTAAAATTAATAAATAATAGATTTCATATATAAATATATCGAAAAATGTCAACGGTAGCGTTAAAATATCAATAATAATCTATTATATGTGAGAATAGTGTTATTTGGATAATGTCTCCTTATTTACCAATTAAATTGGTTATATATATCGAAAAGAATATATATTTATCACACATATTTAATGATAAAATATGTATATATTTAAGTATCAGCATTTGTGTTAAATATCGTTACTCAATGTTGACTCTACTATGTTTGATATTTTTTTATGCGAAAAAGTCCATTTATTCGCATATACCCCTCGTTCTATAAGAGCACACCAGATGCGGCAGACAGTCCCTGAATGTCCCCAACCTCATGAGCAAATCACATACTCAAAGCCACCCACCCCTTGTACACCTGTCGCACGATTTACCACCCCCCTTCCACACCTGTAGAACCCCCGTCAGTCAAGGCTTTGCTTTCCATGCAGTGGCGGCGCTTACCCCTTCAGCAATGTTGCCTTTGGCTCGAAGGTGACTCTCCGGGCAGGCTGCCTAGACTTCAGTGGAATTATCGTCCTGGTGGCTGTTAGGGACATTATAGTAGCTACTGTCTTCGTGTTCAATGTGGAGTAAAGCAACTTTTATAAGAAAGCTTTAAGTTTGAATAATAAAAGTATAGACAAATATAAATATTAGTTCTTTGCTGACTTCAAAGCCAATGCTAACTTTTTGGATGTATCTTTTGCCACCAAACTCAGGTGTTTATTGCACAATTTTCATGGTTACCTGCTAACCCCCTCATCTGTGTGACACTTGCTACACAAGCTGACAATTAATTCCTTCTCTTTTTTTGCCAGTGGCTGCATTTTAATTGTCAGAGCAACAAGGACCCAAGAGCCATGACAATATCCATAAAAATTCTGACAACTAAGCCATAATCTGCAATGTCATTTCTTTTTTTTTCATTTGCTGATGGCATCCCATTGATCTTTGCCCTTTTGGCAAAGAGGAAGGCGAATTGTTCAAATGCAAAAAAAGGAATGAAAGGAAAAATAAATTGGTAGAGCAATTAAGCTGCTTCCTCTCTCTCTCCCTCTGCAATAGGCAACTCGAAATTGCAGCTTCCTCAATAATTCGTTGTTATTGCTGAGGCAAGTTGAAAGCTTCAGTTTTGCATTTTGCATCGCCCTCCATCGGCATGTATTATGCAATTGTTTGCCATCTCCCTTGATTCCGCCTCCAGCTGAAACAATTCGTCCCCCTAATGAGCTTCCATTAAACTTAATTGCAGTTGAAGTTCTGTTTGCTGTCCGTTTTCTGGAATGGGGAAGCTCAGTTTGCATTATGATTCCGACTTTGGCAAAGCGAAATCCAAACATTTCATGGCTATATATGTGTATATATGCACTTGTACAGCCACCCAACAAGAGTTTCCTCTTTGAATTCTCTGGCATTTCCCATTTAATTGAGATTTGCTTTCCCAGTAGAGGAAGATATGCTAAAGGGGGGGTGTATTGTACATATTTCGACATGAGGTATTAAAATAAATCAGGAAACAGAGCACATATTTTATTTACATATCTCCTTTAAATATTAAATAATTTTGTATAATATTTTAATTCTATTTTTTTGAAGAAAAAGTGATTATATATTCTAAAAATGTAAATTAAACTAAAAAAAAAAACCTTCTATAGGCATTATAAAGTTATATAATTTCCCAATAAAATATATTCCAATTATTTCAGTTCTTTAATACCTAGAACACATAATGTTCTGTCTAAAGAGTATCTCTTAGTCTCCAAAAATCAATTAAAAGCTCTCAACTCTCACCCATCATTGCAATTCCTATTGCAATGTCTGAGTGCCTTTGAAGTTTACCCCCTCTTTATATTGAAATATTATACATTCATCCCGTATGCCGTTGCCATATTCCGTTTGCATACTTTCACTTGGTCATAGCCAATTTGATTTAATGGCCGAAGAGTCAGACTGCCACTGATTGCACTTTGCGTTGCCCTCTTAACCCCAAAAGAACGCTCTGTGAATGTAGAATAATTAAATTGTTCACTTCCTTCTGGCGGAGAGCGGGCACAATGAGTTCATTATGCGAGTTCTTGCAAAAACATATATATCTATATATATGCTTTTTATCTTGCGAAAATTCCCATTAATCAATTATTTTGTTCTGAGAAATAACTAGGTGAACCTTTGTTTTAAATTATGCTGAAATCTAATTGCTCTCCCCACGACTAATAAAGACGCAAGACAATGAAAAGGAAATCTTTTGAGGGCACTGACAAAAAATATGATAGGAATTTGTAGAATTTTTTTCTCTGTGTGTGATTTATTTCAACTCGCAAAAGGAAAACAATTAAATTTTCTTTGCGCAAACCGAATTCACTTTGGTGACAACATAACCAGACTAACAACTTCAACTGCGGTCCAACAGCACACAATGAGAGTTCCGATCTAACCGACCAAACCAGACGACGAGAATCGGGGGAAACAAGCCGCTTTTGTTTAACGCATGAGTTATTAATGAACATTAGCAGCATTTGATGTCGCATGGAATGGTAACAATAACGACACTCAACCGAGGAGTGCAGTCTTCCAAAGTGCCCGCAATGGAGCCGGCGGAGACACTCTAATGGAAGCCAGCCAGCAAGAGTCTGAAGTGGGTTTAAATCGGTTCAAGTTGCTGGAAGTGGAACGGGCTCCTCTCTGTACCGCCTCCATCCACAGCCCAAGTTACTTTTATACACCTCAAGTTGGCTTTAATTGAGAGATTCTCGAGCAAAGTAAGTGCAAACTGCAGTCGCAAATTCTAAATGTTGTAGGTTATTTTGATAATCATAGTAAGTAGTACTTGTTTGAGATAAAAAAAGCTAATCATAAGGTGTCATTCTACATAATTTTAACTGCTTTGGTTGGGAAGAAATATGATTAGCTAAAGTCTAATGTAAGTTAAATCAAAATAATGGTTTAACTTTACAAGTTAATCTGTTAAATCAGACAGTTCTTAAAGTTTTTTTTTTAAAGTTTATTCGTTGTAAGATTAAGATTTGTTATTTATATATTAAGGTTGAGTAATCATAAAAATAAATACACACATAAAAGAATTAGCTTTAAAAATATTACATTTAAAAATTCCTTATAAAGTGAGCGAAAGGTTGAAAAATAAAGAAAGCGCTTAAGTTTTTAAAGTAAACACATTGTGTTATTTTTATTTATCTTTTCTCTGTTATTTTTTGTTCAGCATAATATAATATTTGATCAGCCTTTTGGCTGGGTCTTTCTTGGGTTTCTGGGTCTTGTACTTTTCAAATCCATTTAATTAGGTAAAATACTACTTTTAGGAAGAAAAAAACAAGAAAAAAGGTAAACAACGACGACAACTCCCGCTAGTTACCCAAGTGTAATGACTCCGACTCATAAATGGGCATATAGACCGACTGACTGGCTGACGAGGAACCTGCTCATGTGTCACACTTTTTATAATAGATACTCGAAGAGTACTCAGGTTTATTCGATTATTAACAATACCGGTAATCAATCAATATATATCTATACACTTCAAAAATTCCTAAAGTTTTTCAAACCCTTAAGAAAGTATCTACAAGTGTGTAATGCAATTTTGCGACACCAAATTTTGTGTAAAATGTATTTTTTCCTATAAAAAAATTGATAGCATTCTTTGGTAGACTTTTAAAGCGTTTTCAAAGTTCTTACAATTTTTGCAATAAAATTATTTTCTTTTGCAAGGGTTAAAAGGCATAAAAATATTTTTAAAACTGACTGCAAAGTATCTCCTTGGTCGAGTCACTCCATCTTACTCGTAAACTGCAACACTTTTGTGTCATATATGGGCAGTGGGATATATATATTTTACAATAGGCCGACGGCGAGAGCATTGGGGTTAGGAAACCATTGCAAATAGCTGAAGACAGCACGCTATGTTCGGTGATTCAGTGATTGAGATAGATACTTCACAGGGAGCCGACGGAGCACAGAAAATGTGCAAATTGAAGTGACTGAGCGATAAGAAATGTAAATGTTGTTTTTCCTTTGCTTTTTGTTATGTCTGAAACCATCATTAGGTGTGGGGGCTCGGTGAAGATCTAACGCCGGTTTCGTGTCTGCTTTCATTAGAGATATTGTTCTAATTTTTCTTACAGCTATTTGCCATTTGTATGTGGATCAATAGAGCAGGGCGAGAAATTCAGGAAAAAAGAATACGAGTCCCGTGCCAGCGTCTTGGTTAAACATTTTTTAAAATACATTCTGTTAAAGTTATTATTATATATGTGAATTACCCAAAATAAATATGGAAGTTACATCATTTCCCCAAGGTCCTGCTTTTCTTTTAAAAATTCCAAATCCCGTCTAGCCCAATTAAAAGAAATTTATGTTACAAACGCAATGCTTCAAAAATTCATATTGCGGTCATCTGAGGAATGGCTTCATAAATAGCAAACCAGTAAAATATTTACAATTCCCCAACACATTTGCTGTAAGAATTGTTTGTTTTCCCCACAGAAAGCACACACAAAATTGTTCCATTTGAGTGCAAACAAAAACAAGAGCCAAGTTCGAGAAGGGGGAAAAACAATTGTGGAATACTTTTTTTGGAGAAGAATTAGCACATTAGCGCACTCGAGTGGAACCTTTGAGAGCGGAAATCCAGCAGCGCAAAAAGTGTCCATTAAAAACATGCATAAATGTATTAATTGATGTACAAAAACTTTGCTAAAATCCCTCCGATTCCAAGAATCGTTTCCATGAAGATGTGGCTCAACTCGGACTGAAATACAAAGCAAAAACCTAATTGATTCTTGGGGGCCTTAGCAACTGGCGCCGAAATGCTTGAGTGCTTCTTAATATTTTTTCCAGCCATGTACAATGAACGAAGCTGAGCGTAAACATTTCAACAACTTTTTGCATATTTCTGTGGCCAGATAAAGAAAAAAGTCGACAAAAAGATAGTCGAGCTCTGATTAAAGTTTGGCTTTAGTCTTACAGAGTTGCGGTTTGATTTTCTTTACAATTGAAATCTTTCTGACTTGGATTTTAATTGTTTTCAATAAGACTTTGACTTGAGAAACCTTTAGAAAACTTATACCAATTTTAAACAATTCAATTTCATCTTCATCTTGTATATTTTCTTCACCTTGCGGATGTTGCACACACATCGGACAACATAATTTGTGTTGTTGCCATCGCATTTCGGAAAAGCCAAAAACAAAAACAAAAAAAAAAGAAGAAAAACTGAAACAAGTGTTTTCCAAGGCGTTGCGCTCCGTTTGGAAAAGCTGGCCGAGGTGGAGCTAATGCTGCGGCAACATTTTGCCGGCAGTCCTACTTTTAAATATAGAATTTGAACTAATTTCGCTTGTTTTGCTTTTTTTTTTTGTTGCATTTGTCGGTCGGGATGGATGCTACCGATGATGTTTGCTGGCTGCTCTTTCGGACACCGAAACTTTGCCTTTTTCCCATGGCGGTATATATACTTTATTTTTTGTTTTTTGCCGGGCGAGCAAGAAAATCGGGCAAAAATAGAGTTTGGGCCTGCTCTCTGGGCCGAGTTGCGTTGAGTTAGTGCTGCGGATGGATAGGCCGCTGATGTCGTTTATAAATAAGTCCGTTGTGTGATTCATGAGTTGGAATTATTTGTCTGCGTGTATTGTAATATCAGGCAGAGGCATTGTGCCCTGCTTGTGGGCCAAGCAATTTTCCGTTTTATTTGAATAAGACGGAACATGCTGGCAGTGGAGTCTGGGGAGTTGATGGGCGTCTAAGTGGCTGGCTGAAAATCGCTTTGAAGTCTATATGCCACGGATATGGTTATGGAGATATCATATGGAGAAGAGTGGGCGCTTAAGTCTAATGGATTTTTAGGTGGGTGCACTTAGAGTTAAAAAAAAAATAATAATAATTGAGGTATTACATATTAATTAAGGTAATATTTGTTTAAAGATTTGTTATGAGTGTGGGGAGTATTTGAGTAAATGTCTATTGATAAGATGGGTAAGATTTGATAATACAAGTACAAATATTTAATAGCAAAATATAATATTTAAAAGCTTTATTTATTACACACAAGTTTAAGGTAATTACTTGAAAATAATATAGTATATAAAAGAGATTCCATAAACAAGTTAAAATCAATTAAATCCTACATAAAAAATAATGAAAATATTAGTAGAATATTTATCTTTACATTTTAATTTATTATTATTTAAAATCATTAAGTGTACTATGCTTCAGATAATTTATTTTGTAACTTTAATGTACAAACATAAAAGGTTATGCTTTTCCAACCAATAAATCAATATCTTATGTAACCCATTGATGGCCAACTTGAGGTTACCATGAATGACTATCACAATTTCCACGCACACAGACACAAGCATCCCAAACTTGAAGCAACTTAATTTTCTCTTTCCACAGAACACCCATAGCGAAGCGAAATTTTCCCCAAACTTTGATGCTTTCACAACGTTGAAGAAAATCCGATGAAATGGGGGGAAAACTGAAAATGCAACCAAATCACTTAAGCTCATTAGTTAATATCCAATTTATAAAGAAGCGAAAAGAGCAAAGACAAAACAAAAAAAACGAGAAACAATTATTCAAAAATACTCAAGAAAAGCAGAGAAGAAAAATCCAATGAAACAACATGCCGGGAAATTTCACCAACTTGTAAAACATTTTCCCAACCAAAAGACAAGATAAGACGAAGGGAAGGCGACAAATTAAAATCGTCAGACGATTGCCACACACTCTAGATGAAAAAAAGGGGGAAAAGCAGGAGGGAAAATTCCTGCTGACATTACGAAACGTGTGGGAAAAATCGAATAGCAGAGATTTTTTGAGCAGTCAAAATGTTGCCAAAGCCCAAAGGAAAATGTTTTGCAGCAGCAAGAAATCAATATCTTCCTTCACAAGAAGTCGTGTGAGGGGAATAGGTGTTAAGGGGGTCAAACAGGGCGACAGATGTCGGAGGGTTAAGTCTAGTGACTTTTGCTTGTTTGTTTTTACACAGAAAGAAAAGTGATAAGTAATAAATATTACAAGAGTTATAATAAATATGACAGAAAATTTGTACTTTTGTTTAATTTTATATTTAGTAAATAAATTATTATAAGCAAACATACTTCTTTATAAAATAATAGATCAGAAAATGATCCCTATTTTAACTAAGATAATTAAGAATATTAGTTTAACTATATATAGATAATACCTCATGACTTGACATAACTTGCTTAAAAGTTCACGTGTCATGGGAGTATTTTCAGGTATTTCGAGCTTGTTGATGTGCCTTGACAAATTCGTGATTTGTCGTCGATTCCTGTGCGTTACTTCCTCTCTTTCCCCAACTATTTTCCTTTCCTATTTTCCACTTTATTTGGCTGCACACACACACACACACACACACAGAGGTAATAATTTTCCATACGGAAGGCAATTTGTTTGCCACGCTCACGTTAATTTATGGTTTTGGAGGTATTTTTTCCTCTAGCTTCACTCCCTCTGTCTCCCTTGTGTCGAGCCGTGTTTTTTTTATGGTGGAACCTCAATTCGGGGCTATATAGTATCAAATGATGATGTCGATGATGAGCAACGAATACCGCAGAGGAGCATTACTCAGCTGTTCATTCGCTGGCACTTAAAATGCCATCAAATGTCATTGGACACGTGGGACTGTTTTACACACGCCAACCGAGAAAGTGTATAACATATTTTCCTGCCTTCTAGGAGGAAAGCCCTCTGCAAAAATTGAGGTCAGCTGTTGCTAATTACACATTAATGTTCCCTGGTCTGACCCACAAAATTCCCCAAGTAAACACGGCAAAGTGTCACACATATTTCAATTTAATTTGCAAAATGTAGAATAGAGTTAAGAAGCATTTAAGGCAAAAACAAATTGAATGCTGAAAGCTCAGTTTGATTTATGTTTAAATAATTGATATCAGCTTATACACATTTGGCTTAGTTGGGATGAAAATTTAATTTAAACCCGATTTGCAGATTGTCCAGCTTTCATCGGGAATGAATGGTTGGTAATAATCCTTAAGTTGTCTTGAAAACAATAAATGTATTAAAGTGCTGAAGGGTGTTTAATTAGTGGCTGAAATATGGAATCAACTTCAAAAGTACTTACAAAAGAAGAGAGTTTTGTATATTTTGTATTTTCCAAAGAAATATAATCAAACCATTTTACTTTAAATGAAAAATCTTATCAATTTGTTATCAATTTACTGTCTGTTTTTAATCAAAGCCATCATAAATCTGACTGAAAGCTTTGGGATATCAACCACATGCTCATGTATTTTGAACCTTCTCTATATTTTTTCGCTGGAATTTTATCTTTCAGCTCTTATCGAAGCTTATCAAAAATATTAAACCCATTTAACCTTCTCTACTATCATCATAGCTTTCCCTAATCCACCCGAAAAACCTCATAATACTTTTTTAAAGTTCTCTAAAATGTTGGCTGTCTGCAACCTTGTGTGAAAACTCCCCCTGGACTTTGCTTCAGTAGCTAATAAACAATTTTCTTTAGCTACTGGAAAACTTTTGCCACCGCCGCAAAAACCAACTTCATTACAATTTCAAATTTGCCGCTTTTCTTGCGCTTTTAACTAAGCAGCCAAAACTTGTAAACTCCCCACCAGAACTCGTAATTACTCTGGCAAAGCGAAGGCCAACAGGGAAAAAGTAGCTAAAGTTGAAGCTGAAAGCTGAAAATTGGCATAAATTGTTAATGCAAATGCGTCAGTGGCTACCGCGAGAAATGCAAAATGTACGGTTGGAAAAATTCACAACGAGCTTGAAATAAAAAATTCTACAGGCGTTGCCTTCCCCCAAGGGGAAATCCGCTCAAATTGGAGCCAATGCGAGGGGGAAGCTCGGGCTCGGGCCCAGAATGAAATGAAATGCTTAATTGACGTCAAAATGCAACAAAAGCTACGATTTGCATTCAGCAATTTCATTAATTTTGATTGACCGTTCGATACGATTCACGCTCGATTGAATTACATCATCATCATCATGGAGAGGGAGGTAAACCTTTTGCTGGGAACTCTGCTCTATGGGGAGTATTCGTTCGTTCTGGTTTCAATAACCATTGGCTAACAGCTTTAGTGCTGACCCCAAACTTGTTGGCCAAATCTTTGCCACAAGGCAGCAAACTCGTTCAATTAATAACAAGAAAGGAAGCTAACTTCGGCACGCCGAAGTTTGTATACCCTTGCAGATTCCAATTGTATAAACTCTAATCTATCCCAAAATAATATAATATGAATTACTTTCATATTCATACAATTTTACAGTTTTACATTTTTTACAGTTTTACATTTTTTACAGTTTTACATTTACTACCGATCGTTTGTATGGCAGCTATTTGATATAGTCGTCCGATTCTTATGAAATTTACAACAAAATTCTGAAAAAATATGAAATACTAGTATCTAAAAGTTGAAGAAATTATGTTGAAAACTGACAAAGTTATAATTCTTTTTTCTACAAATTTCCCGATCGTTCCTATGGCAGCTATATGATATAGTCATCCGATTTTTATGAAATTTAATCCTAAAATCTTGAATAATATATAAAGCTCATAACCGAAAGTTGGTCAAGATATGTTCAAAAAAAGTGAAATTAAAATTTTTTTTTCTAAAAATTGACGGATCGTTTGTATGGCAGCTATATGATATAGTCGTCCGATCCGGCCCGTTCCGACTTATGTCCGAGTGATAGTATATAGAAGACTATCTGCAAAGTTTCATTCAGATAGCTTCAAAACTGAGGGACTAGTTTGCGTAGAAACGGACGGACAGACGGACAGACGGACAGACGGACAGACGGACAGACGGACATGGCTAGATCGACTCGGCTGTTGATGCTGATCAAGAATATATATACTTTATAGGGTCGGAGATGACTCCTTCACTGCGTTGCAAACTTCTGACTGAAATTATAATACCCTGCAAGGGTATAAAAATTCAGACCCCGGAGCGACCTCTGTTTGGAATCATCGGAATGGAAACCTCTTAAAAAGCTTATGCTTTGAAACAAAAAGGAAAATAACAAAACAATACACACTTTTTCAATGAAACTTGTTACAGCGCTAAAATGTAAATGTGTCTGAGAGATTTATGGCGTTCCATTAGAATTGTGAGCCTTAGACATTTCTACCATCTTTTTTGGGGTCACTTCAAATCAGCTTTGCCATTTGTTAGTCTGTTGGAAATATAAATGAAGTCAACCGATTTCTTTGACACATTTCGGGCATTATAATTCCATATGGAGCTTCATTATTAAGGGGATTAATGTGAAAGGTTTAACCTCTCAGAATTAAAAAGAAGTATATTAGTTTGTTAATACATATAAATTCACTAAAAATTAGATTAACTTTAAATTTATTCGCAAGTATTCCTAAATCAGGCAAATGTAGTACTTGTCAGTCTAAATAATGATTTATGTTCTTAGGGCTGGGTTCTACCACATTTTGACTAAATTTCACACACACAAAAGTGTCACTCATAAAAAGGCCAAAACGAGGAGTTTGTATTTCTCTGGGGTCGTTGGGGTCACATGACGGCAACTTAACCGACCCATAAATTTCCCACCAAGCCCATAATCTGGATGCCCTCTCGCCCCAGCTTATGGAAATTTATGATTTTATCCAAAAAAACAAAAAGCAGAAACAGAAAAACAAAAGCGTTACGAACACGATCGTAAATAAGAGCCGATCATTGATTAGCGCATAAATATATATACACGGCGGCTAATTGGCTGAACCCCGATCAAGTTTTCGGCGCAAGTTCAGGGTCAGCAAATATGGTATTGTGTAAGAGCGGCTCATTTGCATTTATCTAAATGGTTTTCTCAACTTTTCCAGTTCGGGGACCCCCGAAAACAAGTTGTCGAAAAACTCTTTTGTTGGCATTTCACTTCTGCAAATTGCAAAAGGCAACAAACGAGCCAGAGTTCAGCCACATTTTCGCCGATTTCTGCAAAGGGATAAGTTTACACTTAAATTTTTGGTAAATTTACCCAACTAGTTCCTCGTTAAGTTTCGACATTTGTGGGAACTTTTTACGAGTTTTATTTAATTTTGTAAAGCAGCTGAACAACAATTGGGCTTTCAATTAGCTTTGCTTGTTTTGTTGCCAATCAAATATTTAACATTTAACACGGTTTGTGATGGTCCCTTTGGGTAACAAGCTTTGTTTTGCAGGCTGAAAAAGGGTATATTTTTCCGTTTAAATATTTAAACAATTTTATTTGCACAAGCCCTGGATAAAAGTCTGCATAATTTATGTATACCTCGCAGTTTATAAAATCCACAAACTGTTTGATCTAATGCTGTGCGTATAATTTGCCTTTCAAATTGTACTTTTCGGGTTTAAAAGGAAACAATAATAAAATTCATGCTCTATTTGGTGGCTTTCTTAAATAAACTTGAGAATGGTATGTAGTTTTATTTGCCATTTCCGCTTGGTTTCTCTGTTCTCTGATTATAAAGGTCTTTGATACTATTTCTTCTCAATTTCCGTTTTCGAATCATAAAATAATGAGCAATTAGCTGCCATAAAAATTGTTCTTTGAATCGATAAAATAATCACAGACATTAAATTAAATACTGGTTTCCGAAAACATCAAAGTTATTGAGCTTATTCGATTTTAAACTGGATTTTCAAGAGTATCCGAATATTTATATCAACATTTGTTTTCTCGGCAGGCCTGTTAAGCCCAAAATGGCATCTTCATTTCAGCTAATTTAATATTTATAAGCATTTATTTGGCATTTTCATTAAGAATTTATGAATGGCCCAGCTACGCAAACTGAAAAATTGTTTATTAAAAAGGTAAACAAAAGTGGAAAGAGCCAAGGGTCAGTTGTTGCCGGCATTTTTCTTTCTTTTCGCTGTATTTTTTTTTTTTCTCTTTGGCAAACTAGTTTGCCTTTTTTGTGTATCTTGTTACGGTTGCCGGCAAAATATTACATAATTTGATATAAACCGAATAGTTAAAAGCTTTAAACTGGTTGCATTTTTAATTAAAAACAGCACGCTTTTATACATTTTTTGTGGGCGTTCAAAGTGTTGACAGCCCCCATGGCACTTGTCACAATATTTGCCACCAGGCTTAAGCCTTTGCCTCACTCTTCAACTGTCTGCCTGTCTGTCCGAATGTCTGTCTGATTTTATGACGGCTTGGAGTTAAAGTTGAGCCTGTGCCAATGTCTGGATCCACTTGGCAGATGGAAACGACTTTATTAGCGCTTTCCATGCCACTGACAATCAACGGGCCAACAGCGTGAATCCAATTGAGTGTGATGGGCACAACTGTTATTAATAACACCATGACATTTATGGCTTTTTTGTTTATCAGAAAGCGCGAGAGAGGGAGCAGAGAGACAATCGGCGGCGTCATTAGAGTTAAACTACCATATCATTGCAAAAGGTCAAAGTCGTAAACACAATATAGACAGTTGTATCTGATGGATGTTAATGAATGCACGGTGAGAAATTGAATTGTATATTTTTACGACACTTTAACACGAGATTTAATTTATGCAGTAACCCAATTTGGAAATCAATTGTCAAGATCTTGAATTGGTATTTTTATCGAAGATCGGTTAAATGGTTTTATAGCTTTTATAATTTAGATAATAAATGTTTGAAAATCATTTTATTAGTTAAATAACTACTATTTTGTTGATGAATTAATATTTCTCTTTGTGTAATTTATTAATCTTCTATATATTAAAGTCCCCAACATAAAAACCTCAACTGACAAGACACCGCAAGTAATAAGAAATCAAAAGTTTCACATGCACGTGTTAATGAATCCGCTTACCAGGCAAAAAATTTGTTTTAATGCTCAGCGGGGCCTGAGACCAGTCTAATGTACGATTTCCCTCCCATTTTAGATTCTTCCTAAATTACAAACACTCCACAAGACTCTGGAAAAATCGATCTACTGCAGAGGAAATGCTTCGTCTATTTCTAGAATCTAAAACCAATATTTGCATTTCAAGTTTTCTTAGATCCAAGGCAGTAATTTTTTCGTGTGCTTCCCTTAATTGCTGGTATTTCTGTTGACCTTGTTGAAATTTATGATATTTTTTTTTGGGACTGGCTTTTGGCTATTTGCTTTTGCTTTTGCTTGTTTATCTACAAGTTACACGTTATTCTCCCTGGCTGATAACATGTGTTCAGCGATGGACAACCGAGACAGAGAGCTCTTAAAAATAGCTTTACTGGTCTTGAGTTATTTATTTCATTTTGTTTTTGGGTTTTTTGGACACCATTTTTAATCGAAAATGGATTGCAACTGAATTTGAGCGAATAAAACGTTTTTGTTTTGATATCTTCCAGTTGTTTAAGGTTTTTTGTCATAATGCTTTGAAGTGTTCCTCTATAGATGAAGAAATATGTTTAAGGCACGAACTCTGTGTTTATACTGATATAGGTTTTATCTTTAAATGAAAGTTGAAATATATAATTTAAATAGATAAAATATTTTGAAGACAAAAATAACAAGCAGGAAATTGTGCTCATAAAAACTAGTTTCTTATCTAATTAATTAACTAAATATTTAAACGTTAATTAAAGCTCTTTAAATATCAATATGCGCCGCAGACAATTATCTCATTTTGTGAAAAACAAAACAATACAATGACTAATACTTTCAAATGTTAATATAAATGAAGTCACATTTAAACAATTAAAGCAAAATACGTTCGCTTTTCAAATCAACTCCATTAGTATTCTCAATATCACATAATTCTCTCATAACGCGTAAACAATTCATGAATTTACGTAATTCCCAAGCGATTTTTGCATGCTAACTGCAGCAATTTGAAACAAAACCAAAGATACTTCCACACCTCGATATACTGACACACAAATGTGTATATATACCTACTATATATATATATATTTGCATGCCAGTTGACTCAAATTAACTCGCTTTGAGCTTGAGCTTGGGCGTTTTTCACACACTCACGCTCATTGGTATCGAGAGTCAAGCAAAATACACACTTTAAGATACATTTACACTGCTCAGTTTGTTATTGCCGGCTCAGAAGATGAGAAATATATATATATATATATACAAGTACTACAGCAATATGCCTTGCGGCTTTGGCTTGTTGAAATCATAGACATCATCGTCAGGCTTCGGATTAAAATGAAGAAAACTCTTGGGTAGAAAAAAAGGTAACTAGCAAATACAAGTAATTCCCCGAATCGTGCCCAAGTCGAGATGAAAATCTCTCTTATCTAATGAATTTTTATGGGCGTTCGTCATGTAAATAAAACAATACAGCGAACAAAAAGTTTATAATTTTAGAGACAAGCTTTTGGTTTGTTAATTTCTGTCTGTCATTGTGTTGCACTTTGTTTTGTGATTTTTTCCCCCCGCTATTCGGTTGCGGAAAATTTTGTAATTGCAAATGTTTTGCATGTTAACTGAACTGCGAAAAAAGTAATAACACAGAAAACAGGGAAATAATATATATATTTAAATCAAAATTTGTTCTGCCTTCCTGGAATTTTCCGCATTTCGAGGGCTGTTTTCACCCACAGGAAAAGTTAAAGTTCAGAGGTATTAATTTACTTTTTCCCCTCTTTGTTCTTAATTTGTATAATGTATGTGTCTATGGAACTCATATTGTTATTTGAATAACCGCAAGCGATGACAAAACAGCTCACAAAGGCTGCCTAATTAGTATAAATATATATATGCAGTAATCTATATCATTGTGCATAGATTGTGGCAATAATTAACTTTGAAATTAAAGCAAAGCACACGCAACGCTTTCGCGAATTAAACTTGTCCATAACAAAGTGATGTTTAATTCACACGACACGAATCCAATAAATTAAGTAGTTTAGCGACTCTACCTTCCTTCTCTACCCCATAAATAGCTTACTCTCAATCGCAATTAGTTAATGTTTATTAAGTATTCCCGCCCACGCATTCAGGGAAATTAAGCATCTAATTAATGGGTCAAT
Organism: Drosophila watanabei; assembly: GCA_008042575.1. NCBI lineage: Eukaryota > Metazoa > Arthropoda > Insecta > Diptera > Drosophilidae > Drosophila > Drosophila watanabei. The sequence continues at coordinate 15,945 of VNJS01006106.1, read as the reverse complement.
GTTCCACATTTGTTTACACACAAAAAATAAAGAAAACATGACGTCAAAGACCTCGAACATTTAGATAGAGCAAATAAATTTGCACCTTTTTTGAGAAAGTTCAGAGGAAAATTACCTATAATTCACGCAGGCCTCATTTCTTTCATTTCCACAATTATTTATTTATTCCCCGCTTATTCGTCATTGAATTTCAAATTGAATCGAAATGCTTGATGAATTATTTAGTGACTTGGGTGCAATCGTTATCTACTCAGCAGGCTGCCCCTGAACTCATTAAAAGGTGGCTAAGATTTCCACAAAGCAGGTGCGGTCTGAAAGTCTGAATGGTCACTAACAAACATTTGATTGCCCTATCGAAAAGGCGACCCAAAAGTGGAACACAACAACAAACGTAAGAAATCCATCAAAAGAAACTGGTAATGATAAGGTGCTTGATAAGTCAGGTATTCACTTTGCTTCAGATAAGAATGTGTGCAAAAGATATGCTGTTGGAGGCAAAAAGTAAAACTTTCGGTTGTTAGAAGCTAAAGAATGCCCTACTTTTAAGTTTAATATTTTTTAGGAGAGGTTTCCATTAACCTTTATGTCATCTTACAAGCATTTTAGGGACCTAAATAAGAGCTGTCTTTAGTTTTTAACTCTAAAAGTATGTGTACAATGTTCAATAAAAAGGAACAGCAGCTCACGTACATTATCTATCTATTTCTAAACAAAAATACAAAAAATTCAAATCAATTTAGAGGTTTATGAACCAATTTTTCTTTAAATCTTGTTGAATTAGTATACAACTTTTATAACATGTTTCAATGTCCAACATTGTTTTTCCCCACAAAAAATATACCTCGCACAAGAAGCTTTTAAACGTTGTAAATTTTTAACTATAGTTACACCTTGACCGCAATGTTTTCTTGAGAACTGAGTTTCAGAGTTCTGTTAGTCTTCAAATTCATCATTGATTTTGTTTTGTAAACCTGAAAGCCATACAAAAACTCCTAGCGAATTTTTAAATTTTTTTAAGAAAAGCATATAAAGAAAATATAAATATTTACGTCCAAAACTCCAATTATTTTTAGACAAGACAGTGCTTCGTTTTACGAAAACAAGACTATAAATGCACAAAAACTTAATAGTGCACTTAAAAACTTTACAGATTTTGGCTGGAATAAATGGATTTTTTATTACTTTCTTTATGTACAGAAGCCAGAAGCAAACACATTATTTTTCTACTGACAATTATAAGAGTTTCTTATCTCCGCATTTACTTTAAAATGTTTTAAACCATACAGAAATGGCTTTGCTTAGCCTCAAAATAAATAATACAATGTAATAAATAAATACGCAATAGCTCATTTGGAAATTTGATAGCGTTTGATCAGTGATCACTTACCGACTGGCGAGGGTCGACTGCAGTCTCTTGGCGGGCGGCGATGTGGTTGAGGTGGGTGAGTTGGGCAACTTGCCGGCACGCGACCCGCTGCCAACAGAGCCTTTATCCAGTGGCTGCCGCGTTGGCGGGGTCGAATGCGGCGTGGCGGTGGCAGTAACGGCCTTGGTGGATGAGGGGCTGCTGCTGCTCGATCGCTTGACCAGGAGCACTTTGGGCGGCACTTTGGGCGTGGCCGAGGGCGAACGCCGGGCACTGGCACTCACATTGCTAGGACTGGCGCGCGAGCTCGTAACGGAAGCGGAAACGGAACCCGAACCCGAAGCCGATGCCGAAGCGGAAACCGAACTCGAACCCGGCGACATGACCCGAGTGCTGGACACCTTTGACTTCACATCGTTGTAGTTGGTCTTGATCAGAGACTTGTTGCTGGCAATTTTATTCATCACGGCATCCCATTTGTTGGGCGTGTGTTGCTTACGACTGAGCGGTGATTTTGGCGATTTCAAACCGCGCGATTTGCCAACGCCTTTGCTGCCCGACTTGCAGGATTTGGGCGAGGCGATCGATGAGTTCGAGGAAACCGAACCGCGGAAATTCTCCACCGTGCAGAGCGACGACAGTGAAGCGTGTGGACGCGGCGAAGTGGAATTTTGAACTGAAACCGCTGCCGGAGATCGGTTGGCATTAGCCGCCGCCGGCGTCGCTGTTGCTGAGAAAGCTTCGTCGCAAAAGCTTCGCGCGCTGCCGCCGTCAACGCTGCAGTATGAGGTGCGATTGGAGAGCGTGGTGGCCGCCGAGGAGGAAGAGAGACAGCTGCTCGGTGGACGCTGCTGCGGAGCCAGCTGATTCTGCTGCTGCTGGTGGGAGCTATTGGGAGTGGGCTGACCTTGACCTATGGTGGGGAGAAACGGTTTTAATAGTGATCAACTGTAGAGGAGAATGTTGTATTGAAATATTTATGTTTGAAAAATATATCGGTTATGTTACTGAAATCTTATTATTTTATCTAGTAATCACAATGGATATCATTAAAACATACAACATATAGTCGCTGAGGATTTAAAATCACTTTAAAATGCTGCCCCAAAGTATGCTACAAATTCAATGGAAACCATGAATATATCATTGCATATTTTTAGACGGCTTTTTAATTAAATTTTCAATTTTATAGAGATTTTTACTAGTTATAAAAATACCCTGCTTGATAACTTGAACAACTTTATAATACCTTTTCGCATGGTCTGCGTTGAGTCATCCGGGGACATGTCCACATCCACATCTACTTCCAACTCCGGCTGACGCATCTCCTCGTCACAGCGGTTCTCCACATCCGTGAATATGCCAGAGGACTCCATGCACGAGTCCTCCATTTGGGGCACCGAGGCACTCGGCTGCATCATATCGGGTCCATAGAGCTGACCATCAATAACCTGGGCACGACGATCGCCCCGGTGCAGCACGTCATCCGCATCGGATTCGGTAAAGAAGTCCGAGTCCGTCATGGGGTCCTGACGTCGCAACGGTGCCGGATTCGGAGGTGGAAAGCTGGGCTGCCGACTCACTCGACCCAAGTGGGGTCCATTGCTGGGCGAGTGATCACAGGCACCTCGGGAGGCGGGTCGCGACATTTCGCCGTCGCCCTGATAGCCAGTGTCCAAGCTGGTTACACTGGTCACGCTGGTAATGAAGCTATTGCTCAGCTTGACCTGCTGCGAGGAAGCTATCACCTGGTTCTGGGAAGCCTCCACCTGCTTGACAATCTCCGACTTGATCTCGATGGGATCCAGAGGTAGCTCCTCGGGCGAGGGAGTCTGCTCCATGCGCAACTGCATGAGATTCGGGTGATGCATTCTGATTAGTTCCAGATTGTGCATCAGGTTGTTGTGGGGTGAGTCAAGGAAATCCTTCATCTGATCGGGCGTAAGAATGCCCAGGCTCTCGTCGAGATCAAAGGAGCTCTGCTTCTTCAGGAGTTGCTGCTGCAATTGCTGCAGTTGGGTGGAGGAGGAGAACGAGTTGTCCACCAGTTCAATGGAGCAATCAAGGGTTGTATCTGGCAGATCCAAACCGAAACTGTAGCGTGTTCTGCCACGACCCGAATTGGATATCAGTGTGTTCTCTAGGGCACCATGACCATCCATGGTTATATCTCCATCTGGCGTCCGAGTGGGCAGAACCAAAGCACTCTGTGCTTGTTTTAAAAGAGGTGAAAGCAGATGGACGGGCTGTGGAGTCCTGTCCTGTCCCATCATCCTCATTCCATGCGGCGTTGTGGTGGCCGATTGTGGGGATAAACAGAGTAGAGGGTGCTGCGGTATAGATCTACGTCCTGTCTGTAGATGAGTCCTGTTCGGAGTTCCCCGCTCTAATTCCTGTGTTAAATTCAACAGCTGTATATGTCTCGGCGATGGCAGACCACTAATATCCAGTAACCTCTCCGTATTGAGGGTGGAGTTCAATGGCAGCTTCATGTTGGTTTTATCGGGGGCCAACGAGGTCAACGTCACGTCCAGCGTGTCGTCTATTTCTTGGTGCATTGCCTCTTCCTGACAAGTCGAACCCTTAGAGCTTAATGTGTCCAAGCCGGATGGCATGGATATGTGCTCTAGCAACGGCAACTGATCCATGCTTTGGGTTAAATTAGCTCCATGATGGATTACTTTGGTGTAGTCACCGGGTTCAATGACGCTCTTGGTAAGATTTGCCCCACGAGCACTCGATATTTTGGTTTGATTAACTCTATTTTCAATGGTTTTATTTTGATTCAATCCATTATCAATCGTTTGGGTGACATTTTGTCCCGCATTTATTATTTTGGTGAGATTTCCAGCTCTACCATCAATAGATTTAGTAAGATTTGATCCAGTTTCAAAGGTTTTAGTGGAGTTTACTGCTCTCTCGAAAGTTTTTGTTTGATTAAAGTCTCGATCAATAGATTTTGTGAGATTTCCAAAAGTTTTCGTAATGTTTCCAAGACTCTCCAAGGTCTTGGTAGTGTTTCCAAAACCCTCGAAGGTTTTGGTAGTGTTTCCAACACCCTCCATGGTCTTGGTAGTGTTTCCAACTCCCTCCATGGTCTTGGTAGTGTTTCCAATTCCCTCAACAACTTTGGTTACGTTTCCCATAGACGAACTATTTCCTGCCATTGTTCTAGTCACATCCTTGGCCTGAATCACAGGCATTGTCCTGCCCATTATCCCCGATGAGTTTATGGTGTGTGTGGCATTATTCTGAGTTATCTCGAGATTGGCTCTAATTTCGTGAGTGGTGTCCATCGAGCTTATCTTTCTCAAAGTCGACTTTGCCGTGTGATTTATACCACCGATTTGAGTGGGCTTTCTGATTTGCGTGATGTCCGCCAAGGGGGAGTTTTTAGTCCTGGGAGTACCCTCCATTATTCTCGTGCCATCTCTGACCAACACCTTGGTTTCATCCATATCTGGCGAGTCCAAATCCATTGCTCGTGCGAAAGTACCCTCCAATTTCTGGCGATTCGTTTGCTCCTCATCCTCGCAGACAAAGGTATCGGATCTCAGGAGTGGCATGGGTGTACTGCTGGTAAACTGATCGTTCGTGAGCATTCCCCGTTGCTTCCCCACCGGCAGCGGAGTCACTGGCAATGAGCTCGTCATCTCCGTGGACATCATGCGAGCTGACTTCGGGCTGAAGTACTTCTTCAGGACGGTGGTGGTCCTCTTGCTCAGCAAGCTGACTGCATTATTTATCCTCTCCCCGCTGGCGCTCTTCTTCAAGCTGCTGCCTAAATCCCGCAGCGCGCCCGAGGATGGAGCATATGCGCTAGCAGGACGTGGCTTTGCAGGATCACCGGGTGCCTGGAAAATCTGTGTGGCCTTGGGCGCACTTATCGGTGGTCGGATGTGCTGGGTGGTGGTGGTGGTGCTGCTGCCGTTGGTTGCTCTGTTGGCGGTGGTAAAAGCACTGCTGGGCAGGCCAAAGTTACTTGGCTTGGGAACCCGCGAGATGCCGTCCAGACGGGGAATGCGAGATGAGGCCGGATCCTGCAAGGACATGTGCAAAAAACGAGGAATTTAATGAAGTATTAAATCATTTTATTAAAATGTGAATGGTACACGTTGAAAAATAGTAATTTAGACATCTTATGAGCAAAATAATACAGAATGAATATTTTTGTTAGGTTATATTTGTATCTTTAGCTTTATTTTATGTTTTAAAATCTTTAAATCTATATTTTTTAAATCTATAAAACCCTTGGAATGCTCTGAGAAATAATACCTAACTTTTGAAGGACATTTCTTCGGGTGTAAATTCACATTTTCTGTGGCGCCACTCAGCTCCATCCTGCCATCCGCATCCTGCACGTGCTCAGACTTTTTGGCAGCTTGGCCAGCGTGGTGCAAAGTAGTTCAGTGGGGCGTTTCCACTTGGCACCAGTTCAACGCACTTTGCAGCAGTATCAGTTACCACCCTTATCCCTTCCCCTTTGCTGATGTCATCGAAGCTTCTGGGGGCGACTCTGCTTCCCTTTCAACCCCTCTTTCAGAGCTAATTGCAGTTTAATCAAATCCCGAAAACAAAAAAAGAAAAAAAGGAGTAACGACTTTATGGCACCGCTGAACCGTTTATGGTGAATGGGTGGGGAGGAGGCGTGTCGCAGCCATAATGAATTTATAGCAGAATGGGAGACATTATCGCACAGCCAGCTAATTATGCACGTACACGGACCAGAGCTGCCAGAGCAGGGGAATTACGAAAACGAGGGTGGAACTTTGCGGTGCGTAATAGAAAAATAATGTCACTGCGTAACGTGAAAGCTATAGAAGGGCTCCAAAATTTCATTATAGGATTAACGCGAAAAGACCTGGATGTAGGCTATGCTAGTTCAGGGAAATGCTAATTTTATTACGATGCAAAAGCGCGGATTCCTGGACTGGCAGATTAAGATAATGTAAGGTATGCTTGGATTCTTTGTATACATTTTAATTTAAATGTTTAGAGAAAGCATAAAGTACTATAGGTAAACAAATTAACTTTAAATTTAAGCAAGAAATGACCGTAACTTAATAAAATATACATTCCTAGGTCTCTGGTTCATATCCGGCTCGAAGGACCCTTGATTGTAGAAGAGCGCCTAAAAAGAAGCGCTTAAGATCGGCAGGGTTAAACTTATATATATATCTGAGTGGATAGGATCTAACTTCAAGTTTGTTTCAGCTTAAACTAATGTACAAAGCTTTATAAAACTTAAAAAATACATATTTAAAAGAATCACACGTCAGCAGCTTCTCCTCCTCCTCAAATCAAGTCGGAAATAATTTCTTTGATGTCAAAATCTTATTTGTTAAGTGGGGAAAAACTTTTCAAAAAAGCAATTTAAATCTGCTGCGTATCATCGGCACCATCAGCATCGGCTTGAAAAGTTGGTTTAATGTGCTAAATGCTTGCCAAACAAGCCCCGACCGCACCAACTTTGCCAACGTTTAGACAGACAAGCCAAAAGTTTCCTCATCTTCTCCGTGGATCCCTATTTCTCGGGGACTTTGGGGACTACATATCCTAAATTCGCTACACGCCACAATATGAAATGCACTCGATGGCAGTTTACACAGGCGGACTTAATCGAAAATGCAATTTCAACAGACAAGTTAAACAAGAGCCGAAAACTGCCTCCTGTGTCCCAAACTTTTCCGATTCGTAGATGGGGATTTGAGGGGACTCGAGATGGGGGATGTGAGATTGTGGCAGAGGCCACGCCCAGCTCCATTCAATGTCCTTGAACTTTTTCGCGTAAAAGTTTTCGCCATGCTTCCGAAAAAAACCCCACCCCAACCAATGGAAAAACCCCGCGATTGTTATCAAGTGCAAAATGCACAAAAGTTTACGCCAAAAGGCAAAGGGGCAGCAGCAGAAGCAGCAGAAGCACAAACTGCTCGTTTCTCAGCCAGAGCTCCGCCATATGTGGCCATAATTATTCGAATATGGCACGATAACTGTGGAGCTGGAGCAGCTGCTCCTTCTGGGAAATTAAATGCTATCGATAGCCGCGCCGGGGGAATTTACATAATAGCCTTTGGCCAGTGCAACACGAGCTGTGTCCTTGGGGCATGCGTGTGTGTGCAGGATAATGAAGCAAACAGTTGTGATTCAGCGTTAAATTATGGGGCTTTACCTGCACGAGCGGTTTAAGCGAAAGCTCCATGAAATAATCCTGCAGGATTCTCTGGAAATTTCCAACCGACTGATTGTGGTATTAAGGATTTTTTGAACTGAATTTGATTGGGGGGTAAAATATCATTTGTATGGTTTTAATATCTTTAATTAAAATAAAAAACCTGTTTTCTCTTCGATTACACAAGTAAAGGCATACTTTATTCAACGAAAGCGGTTCAATTTTCTTCTCAATATTTTATATAACTTTCCCTTGAACTTAAATTTAAAATTAAATTACATTTAAATTCCCTTTAAAATGTCTTAAAAAAGTTTCCATGAGTAGTTTCCAAAAAGTAATTACTGTTACTTGCGAAGTCCTTGCAAAATTTCACATAGCCTGGCGTCAAGTCACCAAATATTTGACACAATATATGTACTTGCTGTGTTTACCACCGACAATTGCAAGGATAAAAGGACACCACGTAAAAGGGACACGCACCGCTTGAAATACAAATAAATACTGTCACAACAAAGTGACGGAAGGCGACCGAATGAATGGCCGCACAGCTGACTGCGGAAGTCGGCACAGGGTATCGAGAGACTCGGGAAATAAGGGGGTGGATTCAGGAGCAGGATTCAGAGAGTGGAGTGGACCTGCCACCACCAAAACCGCTTGGCAGTGGCAGTCACGACACCACCAGCTGCATGTGGGTTAAGCGCAAACGCATGTCCTGCTGGCCAGGACAAGTCAACGGAAGTGCGGGGCGGAACTAAATAAAAATTTATCGATTTCCATGGGAGAAATATAATATATAGCCATTGCGCCCCTACGCCCTCCTGTCGACCATAAAAACTTGCTTCTTTTTTATCGATATTAATAGCGTCTAACAGGGGGCAGATTGGCTTCGAGCAGTGCATAAAATGCCAAGAATTGTGGGTGTGCGGTGTGTGTACTGTGTGTGTATAGCTAATGCATGAATAATTTGCATTGCCAAGTTGGGGAACCCCCTTCTTTGCTGAAACCCAAAGCCCTTCCTTCAATCGATAGTGATTTGCCGAGGTTATGAAAAGCCAAGTAAAGAGTGGAAAACGAAATACGGAAAATAGGGAAAATAATGTTGAAATGGTTTAACATTGATTGAATGATTCGCTTGTTCCTCAATCGCTTGGAAGGAAAGTGGTTTGAATTGCCCTTGTCGGCTTTTCCATTTGATATGCAAATTACAAAACAAAGATGACCCAGTAAAATGGGGGGAAATAATGGGGTAAATTCTTGGAATTGCATATATTTTATGGCATGGTGAACAGGCAACTTATTCTTTAATAATAAAAGTTAAAGGAACTATAAAATATAGGTAAAGCGTAAAAAATTTATTTTTCTTCGAATTGCACAAAATTTTTCAAGGGTACAATTTTAACTTATAAAATCAAGCGGAAAGTAAAAAGAAAATAACTCATATGAATTAGGGGCTTAAATATTATTATCACATTTTCCCACAACCTTTAAAAATGCATTTTCTAATCAATAAATTGTAACAAATTTTCAAAAGGTTAAGCTTTCCATTAACAAAGTGACTTGGCATAAAGTATATTTATTTTCTGCTAAATTAAATGCCACAAAATGCTCCCTTGTTTGCATGCACTTTGGAAGTGTAAACATTTTCCCAGGAAATGTATTCACTTGCAACCAACTTAACTCCCGGCAGATAAGTGCCAATATTATATATACGCTTCGCTAAAAATCAACAAAAAGTTCTCTGCTTCTCAAGAAACAAAACTTACCCGCCCACACATTGTACCATATATGGTTTCCGTAAGCACATACTGTGCGCATTGATGCCACCCTCTGATTTTCTTTAAACCAAACTACTCTACCCTAATGACTTTTTAGCATCCACCTACATTATTATTATACGGGATCCGAACAGCTCAATCGAGTTAGCTCGCCTCGTAGTTGCTTTCCTCCTGGATATTTTACAACGGAGCGACTACAAAACATTTTCACAAGCCATTAGCTCGTTTCCATCAAGAGCACTAAGCGGTTTATCTCGTGCAGGACAACGACAGCAACAACAAACTGGGAAGGCAGCTAGGAGCAGAGCAAGGACAACGATGAGAGTGGCAAACATTTGCAATTAGATGGGGAGAAACCGGTCCAATATACTTTGCATACTTTGCTGAGCAATAAAAAAAACGAGCAGGCAATTCGAGGGAAAAGAAAAACGGCGCATCTGCAGGCCATTTTTGCAGCATACTTTTATGCGATGCGGCAGCAGTGCCAATAAATTCCCAAATGTCGGCGAAATAACATTTTTAATATCCCCGGCAATGTGTGAGACAAGCTGTGACTTGTTCTAGGACATCATTCGTTGTTTATGATTTCTTTTCTTTTTCTGTTCGTGATTTTTCTCTTTTCCAGACGGCGGCAACGCAGGCATGCGTAAAATTAAATCATTTTTATAGTGCTCAGCCGCCTTGCTTCGCTGTCAGCCAGACAATTAATGTTCCAGTCAAGCTCTATATATTTCACACTAGACAGTGTCCGGCTGCCTGTATCCGGGGACCGGAATCAAATTTATGTGCATCTTGACTAGTTTTAAGTGGCAACACATGCTGAGATCTCGGTGGAAGCAGAGGACCTGCTCGGAATACCAAGGATTTACCAGGAATTAAAGTTGCAAATCAGCAGAAAGTTGGAAGAAAATAAGTTGCATACTCTCAGGCTTTGATTAAAAACACCCTGGGGAACAAGTCTCGGGCGACAGAAAGGTCACAACAAAAGGACGAGGAGAAAAGCCCGCAGTTCTCGCATTTTAATTTGTTTTCGTGTAAACACGGCTGAGAGAAGCGAAAATGTCTCAAGTCCTGTGACAGAGAACCGTTTTTTACGATTCGTGTGCAGGAATTTTCATTGTGTGTGCTCGCTCAGGGCTTTACGATTCATTTAATGTTGTAATTAAGTTTTGACGACATAAGGCCCCAATTAATGCGACTTTCAGGGGGAATCACACGTGGCTAAGCTGCTTAAAATTTATAAGACTTGCGAGTAAGAGGATTAAAGCTGGATTTTGAAGGAAGGAAATTAAATTTACTGAACAAAGATAAATTGAGTAAGCAGAGCAAGAGTTTATAAATGTTGGGGGAATGCATTTCTATTAAATATAGACAATTTAACTTAACAAACTCACCCAATTCTGGGATTCTTTACAGCTTCTTCGGACCAAAACGTGTAGCAAACAGATGTTCTAAAAAAATATTTCGAATGTAACAAGCATTTGGGCATAATTTATTATGCTCCAGGGAACACGAGTAGACCAAAAAGAAAGGACTATCCAGAAGACGACGACGACATTTATCAAGTGTGCAACTCGAGCGAGACTTTCGGTCTCTATACATACATATTCCACTGTATTTTCTTTGGCATTGCAAAGTTTATGCAATCCTCCGAAACTTATTTGGAGCAACCCAAATTTAAAATGTAAATCGGTGGCTGCAACACGAGTTGTTATGCCCCACGGCCTTTCTTTTGGAGCACATCCATTCTGAATCGATGCTCCCTGCACCATCTTCATTACATCTGCCATCAACATTTCGTGCCTTCATTTTCGTCCCCAATCAATTTTGTAAATTGCATTCCACTATTGATTCGGAAGCAGGTTGTTTCCTTCAACTATCCCCCCAGCCAACTTCTATGCATTTTGGAATAAGATGAGAAATATTGCCGTTCTGTTGCCTTTGCAGCTCTTCGGCAGGTGCAACACGGCGTATGCGCAATTTGTTGTGGTCAATGGTGGGGAAGAGGGGAAGAGTTTGGGGGCCAAGGAACCCGAGATCGGTTAATGGAATTGCAGCCATGTTAGCTGAATGCCGAACCAACAACACATCAATCAATGTCGGTGGCTTCCTATTATATAAATTGCTTCTGCTGGCAAATATTTTGTTAATTTATGTAAATACAAGACATTGATCTTTGGAAAGTCAATTTAATTGTGAAGATATTTAAACGTAGGGAAAGGAAATTTAAGAAAATACTAAGCTAGTCAATTTAATTTAAATATATTTGAACGTAGGGAAAGGAAATTTAAGGAAATACTAAGCTAGGTATTTATTGGTTTGATGTTACTGCTTATACATAATTAAATCTAAATTTATAGATACTAAATCATAGCGTCGAATTAGTGTTGAGCGAAAATTCTCTTAGTCGTATTTTCCATGATTTTCCATTAACGAAAAAAGGTAAAGTATAATCATAATTTTAAAAAGACTTTAATGATATTATTTTAAATATTCATTTGAATAATTAGGCAGCACATTTAACCCATCTCTGACAGCCATTAAACTAATCCCATTAAAAATAGATTATTCTTATATTTAGGCAGAATATTCAATATTCACACTAAAATATTTCCATGACCGCAATTATTTAAAATTCCCCCACCACCAAAGTGGACAGAAAAGTAAAAAAAAAAAAATAAAAAATAATTAAAGCCAGCAACGTTTTCCGAAAGAAACGTTGACAATAATGAAGCTGATGAACATTTTGTGGTTGTGTTTATTACCATTGTTGTTGCGTTAGTTATTCTGGCATTGCCTCGGGTGCATTTAGGCCAGTCTGAAATTGTTTGCGTCATTGTTCAGTTTTAGTTTTCTGCGGTCTGTCTGAAATTGTCGTAATGCATTTACGGACATCGTGCACACGCACACCCATGTGGCTGCGATGCGGTTTTGTCACTGGAAATGTTGACTGTAAACTGTAAACAAGTCTCAGGCAGACCAACACCATTCGGGCTTTTCTCGATGGTTCTTATTTAAGAACAAAAGTTGCATTGAAAGGCATTTAAGATTGGAAAGAGTGTAGAAATTTAGCTAAAAATTAACATGCAAATTTTAAGGAATATTATTTAGTTACCCCTTTAGTTTGTACTTTATTTAATTAATTTCAATAATGTTGTTGTCCCTCTTTCGTTGCATTTTCTCCCGTCACATCAATATGTAACCATCCTTTGACATTGTTGGCACCTAACTAGTTACGTTACTCATACGCCGCGTGGTCACGTTTTAGCCTAAGCACTGTGCTACGCTTTCGCCAACATTTTCCTGCTGTTTTCGCCAAAACTCGTTAGCCTCGTCTAGTGCCAAAATAAAATGACAATGTTTTCCATGAGCACAAAACTCATATCGTAAATCATTTTCGTTTTTCTGTACTTTTTGTTTTTGTTTTTAGTGTTGGCAAAGGTAAACAATGTCACATAGAAGCCCGCACTTGTCTGTCAGCAGACGAAATGGGAGCGGGACAGGGCGAGGGGAGGTGCAGTATGGGAGATATATATCTCCTCGAGTTTCTTTCTGCCCCGAACTTTGACAGTTACATGTGCGCTGCACCACTGCAGAATGACAAACGAAAAGGGGGGAAGAAAAAAATTGCAGTGAGCGAGCAAAAATATTATCTATGATGTTCTGGAAAGAGAAATCGCTTTAATTTTGTAATAAAAACTTTAAATATGTTTTTGGTTATATCCTTAAAAAATTCCTAATCCTTTTTAAATCAAGCAAATTTTAGATATCATTTTAATTCTCTTTTTTAATCAAAGTATTTGATTTATACTCATAACAATGAATTTTTAGCGAATCTGCACTTCGGAACTTGTCAGTTTTTTTCCCTTTTCATTTCATTTTTTTTCTCTTTCTCTCTCTCTTTCTCTTTGGGTACGTGCACTTTCCCGCCCTAATGTGTGCTTGTGTCAGGCTGACGTTTCTTTTTCGTCTCTTTCTCTCTCTCTGTACGTGGCAGCACAAATTCGGCGGGTTGGGGGGGATTTGGGTCAACTATCGACTGCAATTTGAGCCTTTCAAACTGTCACCGACACAAAGCCATGCACAAAAAAAAAAAACAACGAAAAAAGAGGCGCAACCAGAGTAAAAGTTGTGGAAAGTGTGACAGCAAGTCATTGGGAATGGACATCTGCCGGCTCCGCTGAGAATCCTCTCAAGTGCTGTGGAAATTTGATTTCAATTTCCATATGATTTTGATTTGGGCGCAGGAGTGGAGCCGAGAGCCAGATTGCAAAAAAATTATGCAAATGTGAAATAGTTTTTTATACAGGCAACGAGAAATGGCTTTTCCCCAGAGAGGTGGCTTTTTACGGATTGCTGCTCACTGATTGCAAAGCAAATATATTTTAAAAGTATTTGAATCTTTAAAGTAAAAGCTGTAAAACTTTGCTTAAGAAATGTAAAACTAAAGACTTAACTGTAAGTTTGTATTTTCGTTTTTTCTGACGTTTAAGTGAACAATTATTTTCCAGAAGTAAAACAATTCCCCAAACAATACAAATCTGCATATCATCTTTCCCTTGAACACTGTGAAATTCCGAAATAAAAACTTGTTTTGCTGTTTCATCGATGGCATGATTTTGTAACTTGCAATTGACTGCAGTGAAAATTGTAGATTCTTTTAACAAAAAAATGTACATACATTTTCTCCTCTTCTTTCTTAGTTGCCGCATTGCAAATTCAGCTCACATAGTTTTCACTTTAAACTTTTGGCTGGGAAAAACTTTTCCCGCACTGCAATCGCAGCTGGCCAGGGGGCAAAAAAATAAATAAAATAAAGATGCAGAAAGGATGCTGCAGGGAGAGACGTTTGACTTTTGACCTAAACTAAAACATTCGCAGATCAGCCGCTCAACTATGTTGCCATAGATAAACCCTGCTTGGCAGTGCCGAAATAGTTGCATTACAGTTTCTACTAAAGCTCCTCTCTGCATTAAAATTTAACCAAGTTAATAGAGCATTCGAGAGTCACTCGAATAATTTCGCATAAATAACATTTTCTCCCCCTCAATTTGTTGTGTGTGTTTGCTTGCTTGCTCGAAAGTTAGCGTACAAAATTCCCTCAATTTTATCTTTTTTATGTGCATTCTATTTAGCCCTTGGCATATGCTTTACATAGTTTTATTTTCTGAAGGTCGGCTGGATATTCGTCGTCTGCGTTTGAGTGCAGGATGCAGGATGTGCGCCATAGACACGCACAAACACACAGTTACAGTCACAGGGCCATGCCAGCAGTCAAACGCTTTGTAAGCCTTTCATCTTTCTACCTTGCTTCGGTTTGCTCTTTGTCTTTCCTTCTTCCCTGCCTTGTCCTGCCTCTTCGTTGGTCCTTTTCAATTATGCTGCTCGAATAAAGCGAAAAAACAGCACAAAAAAAAAAAATGGAAACAAGGACGAAGGTCGCATGAGATGCTCGCAAAAGTATGCTACATATTTAATGGCTGGCTTAAAATCCCTTAGTGCGCCTGAAAACATCAAATTTCAGTTGGCTTAGCAATGCAAACAAGAAATATTTGCACAAAAGTCGGAGAGATAAAATGTAAGCAAAGTCGAATAAATTCAATAAGCAAGTCTAATTGGTTTATATTTTAAGTTTTGTTTGAAAAAAAGGTATTTTTGAGCAGCTTTTAAGGTATTTTAGTTTGGTAGTGAATTTATTTCAAATTATTTTTTTTGTTATAAAATGATCAATATTATCGGATACTGAAAAAGTTCTTTATAAATAAAACTAGTTTTAAGATAAAAGAAATATTGAAACTATCATTGTAATCTCTAGCGTATAATTTGTATCGATTGTAAACTCTGCAGTCACCAGAAGTATCGAATAAAGTTCATTCCTTTTGTATCTACTCAACCAAGCCGGACGTCTTTTCTCTCAAACGGAAATAACTCACCAATAGGTTATGGGCCCAGGGCACACATACATACATGTATAGGCCACGCGGTTTTTGAAGAAAAGAAAATTTCAATAGTTGTGAAATAGAAGCGGCGTTTGCATTACGAGTGCAAGCAGTGAGTTGGGATTGGAATCGGATCGCTACAGAGAAAGCTTCAGCATGAGTGCGCTTTACCAAATAGACAAATTGGAGGAAAAGAACTATGATTCTTGGCGTATACAGATGCGCAGCGTACTGGTACACGCGGAGCTGTGGGACGTGGCGTCAGGCGAGTTAAAGCTGGAGGATGCCGGTGAAAACTCAAATTGGCCAAGCCGTGACAGTAAGGCTCTGGCCATGATCACCCTCAGCGTTAAAACGTCGCAGCTGAGCTACATAAAAACGTGTACGACATCGTTTGAGGCCTGGACAAAACTGAGGGAGGTGCATCAACCAAGTGGGCCAGTAAGAAAAGTATCGCTCTACAAAACGTTGCTGAGTCTAAAGATGGAGGATGGCCAAAATGTTTCTAGTCACCTGAATGCGTTTAGCGAGGTTTTGGATCAGCTATCGTCGGTGGGAATTGAGATAAGTGAGGAGCTTCGAGCTATAATCCTTCTATCGAGTCTTCCAAAGGAGTACGAAAATTTTGTGGTAGCCATCGAGACGCGCGACACATTGCCGGAATTCGAGGTACTGCGAATCAAGATCAAGGAAGAG
>VNJS01006105.1:0-11544 GCA_008042575.1 Drosophila watanabei | reverse complement strand
GTTACGTGAGCGATATGAAAACAGTTCCGTACACTGAGGAAAACAAGCTTTAAGTGATTAAAAGTGTTTTGAAAATATATGATTAACTATTTCTGGTATTCGAGTGTTTCAATAGTTATTATATTATAGGATATGTAAAGAAAACTAATTTGAAAATTAC
This sequence comes from Drosophila watanabei, assembly GCA_008042575.1. Lineage (NCBI taxonomy): Eukaryota > Metazoa > Arthropoda > Insecta > Diptera > Drosophilidae > Drosophila > Drosophila watanabei. The sequence continues at coordinate 11,384 of VNJS01006105.1, read as the reverse complement.
CCTTAAAGTCTTATATCTTAATTTTTTATTGGATATAAATTTGGAAAAAATATATTAAATTATTTTCTAAACTTTACCAATCTTAACCAATCCTAAGTAGTTTGCTTTACTAATTTTCCCATAGTACACAGACTTTACTAGCTCAGTGTAACATCTTCTAGAGTTAAAACGCGTTAATTTTTGCGCGTTTTTGTTTGTTTTCTCCTCTTTTGTTTGTTGATCTTCGATCAGCGAGGTGTTTGAATAGATTTAAAGATGAGGATTACACAAACTCGCAGCAGTTGCAGCAGCCGAGAAGAAGGCGTGCCCCTGACAACCTTCAAACACCTGAGGTGCTTTTGTTATTGAATTTATGTATAACCTGGCAAGGGAGTGCAGCGGCTCTCAGGTCGGGCGTATACAAAAAATCCGATCCTCCCGTGTTAATAGTCTAATAGTCATTGTTTATAGGGTTGTCCGCGCAGCGGCTACATCATAAACACGATCATAAAACTAGTTTCGGCATCGCATTTGTCTCGTATTTGGGTTAGTAAGGCGGCAATCACCGGACTGGATCGGGTCGCACCAGACCGGATAGGGCCCAGCAGCTGGCCATTGTCTTTCGCCTCGGCGATCCGCTCGATTGTTCCCGCAATTGGCACCCATTCAAGCCGGGTTCTCTGCAAGTGCAAGTGCAAGTGCCAAGTCCAGCCCGGATGCTAATTGGCCTTAATTAGTAGAACACGCGATACTAGGTTTTCTGTGAGCAGCCAATTTAATTAAGAGCACAGTCTAGATACCTAAATGCTGGAAGAAAAGTGAAAATAGTCAGTCGCTTAGATCATTGTCACGTGTATTAGTTATGAATTGTACTTTCAGAAAATATTAAAAAGGTTTATTAAGGCATTTCCGCAGTATTGAAAGGGATAAAAAAACATTACATTTGTTACGAGTTGTATATTATTGAAATCTTAAAACTGCTTATCAGTTATAGAATCCACATGCTTAAGAATCTTTCAAAGTAGCCGAAGAATAGCATTTAATTTCCTTCTAACATTTCTTGACAATTTTAATCATTTCTCATAAATCCAAATAGTTAGATCAGTGATATCTTTTCTGTAATACGAAAGTAAAATGTAAAATAATCATCCCCAAGGTAGGCTTCGCTTTTTTTGAGATACAAATGAGAAGTTCACCCTAAAAAAGTACTGCATACTTTTGTGAGAAATGAGTTCGTGGCCTAAGTCTTTTGTTATTTTAATAAGAAATGATTTATGGCTACATCTTAAATAAAGCAGTTTTCAGCTCAGTTAAATCAATAATGATTAATGAGTAATTCATGTATAAATATTTGACAATTAATGATTAATGATTAATGAGTAATTCATGTATAAATATTTGACAATTAATTTGTTAATAATTTTTATTTAATCTTCCCATTGAACTTAAAATTGAAAGATAAATCTGTAATATCTCGATAGAGACATCTACCAATAAAATCCCCTTCTGGTTGAAAGGAAATAAATGTGAATTATTTTATGCCAAATGCATTCCCTAATTGGCGCGCAAATTTGTGGGCAGTAAAACTATTAATGGCGGAAAAAACTCAGCCGGAATAATTATTTGCTTCCAGCATTTCGCATTTATTGACCAATTTCATGGTCCCTCGGCTTGAACTGTATCGGCAACTGTCGGTGGCCACTCGCATATTTGTTTGCTTATTTTTACTTTTAGCTTGCGACTTTTCGAATGTGCAATTTGCTTACCACAATCGATTTTACCTTTATTTCTTTTGGCTGCGCATGCGAGTGGCCCAAAGCCAAGACCCAAAACCGAAAACTGAATACCGAATACCGAAGCCCAAGCCCATATGCATGTTTCTCGAGTTGTTCAGTTACTTCATCTCTTATGTTATTTCGTTTCCAATTCGCTGATTAACAAGTTCAACAAAACACGGTGGCAGCCAAAAAAAAAAAAACAACAAAGATTAAACAAAAAACAAGAAAAGAAAATGACTACAATGTTGCAGTTACTTTCGGCGCAAATTCGTCAGTGGCAAGACGCACGTTTCGACCATAAAAAGAAATGGCAACCGAATGCCAAAGTGACGTCACTTGATTGCACTCCAAACTGGTTGAATGCAACACTAAACATTAATTGCAGGCTATTAGAATTGCATCGGAATGGTTCGGAGAATTCTCTTAAAAATAATTAACCAGTGAAAGTGGGTAGCGCCCAGAATTCCCTTGAATATGTGTGGAAATATGAACCGAAGCTATCCACGGTACACTGCGCTACCGGGTTTTGGGTGTAACGGAGCCACATTTGACGAGTTAGCGATATCACATGGCTCCCTGACTTCTCCTTTCACTGGCCACCACCACCGCCGCCGATTAAAGCGACGCAATCCGAGTCATAAAACAATAGCCCAGATATGGAGTACTTCGTGGAACGAATACCGGGTACTATGCTCCAGTGCCCAGATCCGTTGGGTCAAAGAGATTGTCGCGTCGCGTTGCTTATTCAACAGAAAGACACTGCAGACAATAGCCTTATTTCGGACACCTTTTGTGGCCATCCCAGCATTGTGGGGACATTTTCACACTCTAGTTTCAGTTCAGACTTCGAACTAAAGGTAATTATTGTGCAGCCTACGAGGCCTTTCCATTCTGAGGGCCCCCTTACATTCATCGAATCAATTCTCGATAGAAGTGATTCCAAGCCCGGAGAAACTCAATTTAATTGGCCGCAGCCCACGCTTTTACTTTTGGCTTTTCATATTTTATACATACATATTTTTATACACATATTTATACGCTTTAACGGCCACTTTAGACCTCATTCCATATGCCGGGCACAAACCCAACCGTCAAAAAGCCAAAATCAAGCAATTATTTATGCCAAATGTGTGGAAGTTCTTGATGCGATCATCATCGATCGGGCCAATGGGAAAGTTGTCGTTTTTATTTTGTATTTGAACTTCCGCTTGATACGGCAGAGAACTTTGATGCCAAATATAAATTCTAACTACTGAATAGTAATATTTGAAATTAACATTAGCGCCCATTCAGTCCTCACTGAGCGCCAGCTTGATAATTTTTTTCTCATTCCCCATTTTTCTCTTACAGTGAGCTCTGTTAATTACCCGCCAGTTTCGCTCGCATGCTTACATAATAACTAGAAAACGCCGCGCTCTTCTCTCTTTCTGCGCCAAAGAACGTGTTAAAACGAAATTTAATTTAAGTATGAGAAGCGGCCCAAAGAGCCACGACTAATAGACGGTTTCTGCTCTTTGTGGTGGCCACTTCCTGCTGCGCAGAAGACAGGTTAATTATGCAGATGTATCTCGGGACATGGGAACGCGGCCTGGGGGCGTCACTCATTAGGCAATAGAAATGGAATCACCTCCAGGCCAGCATCTCGGGTTGCCCGTGCCCATGCCCATGCCCTGTTCTTTCATTCTTCATTTTTTATTTCAATTACCCCACGTGGGCGCAGGTTTGAAATGTTGAGAACATTCAATAAAACCTGTGATGATTAAATTCCCAAAAGAAAAGTGGGCTGCACTGGGAAAAATATTTACTTTTACAAAGTTAAATTTATGAAAATTAAAGATAAAAAAGATTGAAGATTATTGGAGATTTTACAGAAAATATTTTTAATTTCTAGAACATGTTATCAATAAAGTTAATATTGTGAAAAAAGATTGCAGCCTGGAAGGTTCTTACTTATTTTATATTTTTAAGGTTTGAGATAATTTCAATAAACAATTTTATGCCATTGATTATATAAAGAAGAATTGTTACTATCACCTTAATCATTGTAAATAAATACTTTGCCAGAAGAAAGTTAATTGTTTTACAAAAAACACTTGTAAATGACAGTAAACTTGAGAATTTTTGAGAAAAACAACAATACTTCGTAATTTTTTTTTTAATTATGTTATTGAAATAAATACTTGTATCAGGCAATTTTTAATGACTCCCTTTTTCTCCCTGTGCTGCTGTAGAAGCATGCATAAATTTCCAAAGAAACCCAGTGAGGCGTAGCGCGCGAAGGTTCGCATTTACAGCGGAGGCAAGCAGGCGTTCGCCAACTTTGCGCAGCCACTGTGCATAGAAAGCCACGCTTTGGTGCCGTCGCTGCTTTTGTGCTGCTGCTGCTGTTGTTGTTGCTGTTGCTGTTGCCTTTCTGCTGCTGCGAAGTCCACGGCAACTGCCACTGCCGCCGGCTACGTCAGTCGTCAGTTCTGCATTAATGAGAGAGCAGTTAGGTACGCTCGCTCGCACGCTCCGTGTGGTCGCCCCCCTACGTAACCAAGAGTCTACAGCCCCAGTCTCCAGCCAGTGTGTGTTTTTGTTGGGATCTGCGCCCGCTCCAGATGGAAACGCTTTGATAGGGGGAAAAATCAAGCGGAGAGAGATGCCAAATAAAAGTAAACTTATTGGGGGGAAACTCGTTTGGCCATTCATCTCTCAGCGGCAGCTCTCTCATTCGATTTTGATTTTCCCCCCAAATCAGATGCGTCTTCTGCGCAGTCGCAACACGGCGCTGCGGCGATGCGCTTCGGGAACGCTGATCGTACACCATTAACTGGCAGCAAACAAAAAGAAAAGAAAAGCCTTGCCAAGCCAGGAAAATAGAAACGCAGTGCGATCGTGAAAATGCAAAAGTGTGAAGTGAATCGCGTGTCCAATGAGTTCTGTACTAAGAAATGTAATTGAATTCCGGGCCATATTCGTAACCACAAGCGACAGCTCAATAGGCTATGGGAGGAACTCCTCCATATAGTAATAATCCCATAACAGCTGTCATTGATATGCGTTGGCGATTTGTGCGGCATGGAAAAAATAAAATAAAGCAATAATAACTATAACAAAACAAAAAGCAAAATACCATATATATGGAATAAAAACAAAACGAGAGAGCAAGACATTCAATAAGCGGTTCAGGGCCAGGCTCTGAAGGTGTTGCCAATTTATTTTAAAAGTCTGCGCTTTTTGTTGCCTTGCTGTCGTCGTCGTCACGTGATAACTTGTTCGTTCCACTTGCATAAAAATATTGTTATTTTCTTGACACACAAATGCGCCTGCAAGTGGAGGCCTTAATTAGCATGATGTTTACAAAAAATAAATAAATAAATACAAAAGGCGAGCTGTCGCTAATTGTAAATGATTTCTTTTCAAGTGCAGTGCAATTATAAAATTCCGCCCTCCATTTTAGCTGGAAAAGGAAAGAAACCTCGCAATAATACCCAAAATACCCAGTCGAATCGAATCAAATCCAAACAAAATCCGCTTTGTATGCAACGACCGACAAATGCAAGAAAATGACAAGTTCTTCTGCACCTACAAGCAATACAAAGTCTGTCCCAAGATGGAAATACCAACGACTAAGTATCTAGCCGACTATCTGTACGTGGTGCACGAGGATGTGCCCTTCCGATACTATCGAAAAGTAAGTGGGGACTTTATGGCCATTACGGGAGGGCCATCATGCATGATATGGCATATGATATATGCCCCTATAACGCTCGTCATCTGCACGCTCATAAACTCCGAATGCCGCTTCGCTGGGCGATATATAGTATGGTAGTTATATACTATGTCTGTGTGCGTTTAATTTTTTGTTTACATTTTCACCGTGCGGTTTTCGCTTTATTAACTGCGTTTACCTGGGCGTCGCGTTGTTACCGCTCCACCTTTGGGTGATGCTGATGCTGGCCAATGTTGCCGTCGCTCTCTTGAATGAATTTCACTTAAAATACTCAGCTGGTTAACGATTTGTGGTACCCTGTAGGGAAATAAGGGGTTCTGGGGAGTGTAGCACTAGGTTAAAATAATTTAAACTTTTATTTGATTTAAATTTATTGTAAATAAAAAGTAAAGGTATCAGTAAGAACAATGTCATTTTAATTTAATGGCTAAGAATAATTTTTCATGATCTAAAGTACATGTTCAGTAATAATTGAAGTTTATTTATAGCTTAAGAAAGGAGGGAAATCAGAATAAGTGAAAGAAGTGAAATTTAAGCTTATATTTCTAAATCTTAATTTCTAGAGATAGTTTCCAAGGTATTCTTGTAGTTTTAAGACCCCCGAAAGGTTTTTGTTCGTTTTATTATATCTACTTTTTTCCCGCTTTGAAAGCAAACAAAGTGTAGACTGTTGTTAGTGGCTTTGCAGATTTTTTCTCTATTTTTTTTGCGGGCGCACATCTAATGGGCTTATGCTGTACATTTTGCAGATGACTTATTAGAGCCATGAACGAATTTTGGTCGTCGCTTAATAAGATCTCCCGTAAGGGTCGCCGCTCGCGGGCACTTTCTTTTGTCGCTCACTGTGAGCAAATACAAAGAACGGAGTCTCGGAGGGGGGAAACTCGGGGCTCGAGGAATATGAGTCGTAAGACAAATAAACAGAAAGCAAAAATTGTGTAATTAATGAAAATAAAGCGAAGCATAGCGAAATTACACAAGTCGAAAGCGGAAGTGCCGGAAATGGCGGCTACACTCGTAGCTCAGTAGGTGTATCTTTTTGTTTTGGATTTTTATTTTGATTTTTGTTTTCTGTTTGTTTTTGTTTGATGCCGGCGGATGCGGCAGCTGTGACTGTGACTGCAAATGCCGCTATTTGCCTGAGTTACCTGCAAAAAGCAAACTCAACTGGGTTTGCATATATGCCAGCAATTTGTCAATTTTTATTTTCTCATCAGCTGCGCAAATTTTTTGTTGAGTATAAGCAAAAAAGTGTTTCCTTTTACTTTCTTGGCATGGGAAGGAAAATAATACTTTAAAGCTGATATTTAAAGTTTTTTTGAAGCATAGATTCATTTTGCATTTGGTAGATTCTACCAAATATTAAAAATATTAATATTAAAGAATTACTACGCCCTTTAGTATTGTTGCAAAGTCTCCAGAAACATGTTTATTAATTATATTCATGTAAATTAAAGGGGTGTGACTTAATCATTTTAATTTATACTGCAAATCAATCAAACATAATCTCTTGGTCTTCAGCCATTTGTGTATTTGTTAAAGGCAGTCACATATTATCGTAAAATACACAGAAAACAAGCAGAAGTAACAATATAACATTAAAATGTTTTTGTTAAGTAAATAGTAATTATACATACATATATATATATATTACATATATTTATTGGCTTAATAACTTAACTAATATATTTTTATTTTATTAATTAATTTTTTCTATTACAGACAAAATGCTCGGTTTTCCGTGGGCTCGTGCTTTGCCTGTGCCTGAACCTGAGCTATGCAAATGTGGTCCGCTTCCCACGTGAGCTGGATCGCTACGGATCGGCGTACCTTGTGCCCTACGTTGTGTTGCTGTTTCTAGTCGGCCTGCCCATGATCCTGCTGGAGATCTCCGTGGGCCAGTTCCTGGGCCAGGGAGCGGCGCATACCTGGCGTGCCTCGCCCATCTTCAAAGGTAAGAAAATTTAAGATATTTTCACTAAAATTTAACTAATAAGATTTTTATTTTAAAATGTAGATTAGTTTGTAGATTTCTCAGGATTGATTTAATTATATTATTTAGGAATTATAAGCCTTTGAAATGTGTTAACTTATCTTAGTCAATGAGGGCGAGTGAGAGAGAGCAACAGGTGTTGCATACTTTTCGGCGGGCAACAGGTGCACAGAACGGCGCAGCAGTGAACTATGTTCGCCTCATGGGGAAATTGGGGGTGACCGGAAAGCTGCAGCTTTTTGCATCCCCCATTGCAGGATGCAGAGCTTCGGCGAAAGCTCTTTCTCCGCTGGCTGCGTTTGCTGCACTTGTACCTGCACCTTGCGATTCCCAAGTCAATATTCCGCGTGGCATTGCATAAATAGCGGCATCGCCAGGACCTCCGTTGGGCGGTCGCGCATTCCGCAGCAACGACGGTTGGACACATCCCGTCTCATCCCCCACTCTCTCGAATTGTGTCCGTTGGTAGCCGAAGTTACGATTGCAAAAACTTTCGTCATCCCTCTCTCACTCTCTGAAGCAAAAACAAAGCCAGGAGCACAGGAGCAACTAAAGCAAATAAAACAGAAAATGAGCAGGCAAAAGCAAAATCAACAACAGCAAAAGTCTAAAACATATAAATACGAAAATCACGAATCGAAAAGATAAATGACAAAAAGAGAACAAAAAATATCAGACCAAAAGTATATCAATGCAAACAAAAAAATCTAAAAAATACACATAAAAAACACTACAAAAAGAGAAGACTAAACTTAAATGTGACCTAGTAGATAAATCATCATCGTGTTATCAGGACGACCGTAAAAAATCTCTGAAAAATCGCAAAAAAAATATTAAAACCGCAAAATGCATTGGTGTGTGTGTCCCGTTCGTGTAATCGCTGGCGCGCCACGCCCCCCAGCCCCTTACATCCGCCACCCTCCGGGATCCAGGATGCGCCGCCAACTATCCGCCCTCCCGGGACCAAAGCCCAGGACTCCATCTTTCTCTCTCTCTCTCCGCCGAGGAGCCCACCATCCTCCTCCTCTCAGCAGTGTCCAGCAGTGTCCGCCCCAGATGCGGGGCAGACGGGGGCGAATCGTTGGGCGGCGGCAGCACTACTCACAGGACATCCAGTAATATCGTCGCCGCTAACTGAATAACAACAAATTGAAAATCAAACTCTGCCGCCCGCCGGCGCCCCCTCTGCCAAAGAGCTACGTGATTTGGGGCGGGGCAGGACCGGAACGGCAGCGGAAGTACGGGAATGGATGCGGAAGCGGAAACGGAAACGGAAACAGGCAGCGGAGAACGGAAACAGGAAACACGGGTGGCTGCGGTGTGGGCCGGGGAACACGGGCGCGTCCACAAAAAATAACCATAGAGACGTTTAAGGCAAATTCTAAATGAACAAATAAACCAAAAACAATTGTAACGAGAAACAAACGAATTCAAAAATGAGCAATATGAGAACAAACAACTAATAATGGCAAAAAGCAAAAACGACAACTGCAAATTACGACACAACACCTTCGAAAAGACCTCAGTAATAATATAAAGTTAAAACACCAACAACAAAAACACGTGAATGCTTGGTGGCTGCAAAGGAATGCCTTCGTTGTATCGCCCTTTTTTGGTGCATTTTGAAATTATTCTCTTTAATAAAAGGTAAATAATGGGGAATATTTCAGCTTAAATAACTACAAGCACACGAAGAGAACTTACAAATTGTTTAATTTAGGAAGGACAACAGTGCGTATGAGCAATTTAAAAAGGAAATTTACTACCGATAGTAAAGCGCTATGATTTAATTAGTTAAGAAAAATGCGAATATCTTAATTGAAATAAGTAAAGAACCTCCAAAATTATTAAAAGCATCCGATCGTATAAGTTATATATTAATTACTTTTATTACTGCCTTTAAAACGTTTAGAATTTTCCTAGTTGTTAGCCTTTGCTAGTTCCGAATAGTTTAACAAAACCTGCAGATGAAGAAACATCATAAAAAATAGGAAAAAAACAAACATTAGGAAGGACACCTGTGCGTATGAGCAATGTATTAAGGAAACTCATTACCGCCATAAAAACGCACATCATTTTCCTAGTTTATGATCCTAATAATGTGAAACCAGTGTCTATGAAGGAAAATATCAAAAGCAGAAGAAGCCATAAGACAATTATGCGCCTTTTAACACCTATATAAAAAGCATAAAAAAGGCCGAAGGCAATGCTTAATTTTATTTCAAAATACACTGACGTTCGCTCGTACATATTTCATTGCGAAATCAGCAAGCTCGTTGAATGAAGAGCGGTTTCACGAGTGAGCGGTTCGCAGCCTATAATTACGATAAATGTGGAAAATGATTCGTGGCACGTGCCGATTTCTTATTACCAGCAATGACTCCGAATGAATGAGCACAGAACGCTGATTTTTTGCTCCTTCACCTTTTTGCAATATGTGCAAAACGGTGCTTGTAACGGACAGCCACAGAAACAGACACATAGCCAAGCTCATAAGCATAAAGAGGAAGTGTAAAGTTGTAGACAAAACGGAGGCCATCAAAAAATACGGTTACGACCAATTAAAATATTTTATTCATATTTTTCGAAGCCATCAAACCACACCAAACCCTAAAAACGTTTAAAACCCAAATTATTTCTTTTCATTTTGTCAATTATCAATGTCATCTTGCTGTAGTTCCCCCATCAATTTACAATACAAATTAACAGCTTTTGGGTGTGTTTTTAAGGTCAAATCGATCTGGTTTGGCGAATAGTTTCTCAGTGGCAGTCGCAGACGCAGAATATGTTATAAATGTAAATGTAAAAATAACCCAACACATAAAATGTCGTTCTCATTCATAACTAGTTTTCACTTGAGCTCTTTTCAAATGTATGCCTTTTGGTCTGGCTCTGGCTTTTTATGAATTTCGCCATTTAAATGACAAAAGTAATATAATTAGCTAAGCTCCTCCTCTTCCGCTCTTTTGTCGTGAGATTTGCCTATTGTACTGTCAGCAGATCAAACATGAGTTTCAGGATAGATTAAAATAAAGTATTATCTTTAAAGTATTATCTTTAGTTAAGGGTAAAGCTTATACCCATCAATTTTCCTTTTAACCTTGTAGGTTTATAATTAATTTTAATTTTTATCAACATTTCCAGGAGCCTGCATCGTCAGTCGCTTTGCCTCGTGGCTCTCAGCCATCTGGGTGTCCTTGCAGGCCGTGCTGGCACTGGCCTACATTGGGATGTTTGCCTCCAATGACCTGCCATTCCGGGAATGCGCCGGACCCGTGAAGTTGAGAATGGTGAGTGTAATTTTTCCTGTGAAGCAAAAAAACTCAAACTTTTCCCTCCGCAGACTGGTTACCTCCTGATGGGCACCAGTGGGCAGGAGTGCCTGCAGCAGACCTTCCTAACGCCCTTCTGGCGTAATCCCCTGTACTTTGGCCTGCTGGCAGCGGGCCTAATAGGTCTCTGGATAGTGGTAATGCTGTGGTAAGAAAGCTGCGTTATAAACAATTATATATTCTTGCAGAATCAATAGCTAATTCCATCTTTTTTTTTCCCCAAATAGCACCCACAATGCCAAGATTCTACGGCGGAGCATCTTCGTCTACGGTTTGAGTGGCCTGGTCCTGTTGTGCACCCTCACCGGCTGGGAGGTACGCAACTCCTTCAGCCGCCACTACTTCCCGGAGTTGTGGGGCTTCGACGTCAGCCTGCTGGCCGAGAGCAACATCTGGTTCAACGCCCTAATGCAGGTGCTCTTCTCCGTGAACTGCGGATTCGGGGCACTGCCCATGGTGACGGGCAAGTTCCTGTACAAGGGCGACGCCGTGAGGACCTCAGTGGTGTACCTCTGCTTCAACCTGCTGATCAACGCCATCGCCGTGACCCTGTTCATGGTACAGTTCGATCTGTCGGCGAATGG
>VNJS01006093.1:0-42312 GCA_008042575.1 Drosophila watanabei | reverse complement strand
TTCATTTCGGCCAGATAAAGGTGCCCGTTTTGCAAATCGAAACCGGCTTACGATTTCGAGAACCGAAGCACCAATTCCCGTTTTCAAAATCGAAATCGCAAGAGCTTTTCGATTTCGAGAACCGGAGCAGACCTGACTGTGACTGTTTTGCCAAAAATGTAATACAGATTATTATTATAGGCTTATACAAATTTAGCACCAAAAGTAACATAACTTATATGTAAGAATGGCTTTCCACATTCAAATCAAATTGGTCCTGCTGCGCCTGCCTGTGATCCTATCTCAAGGATAGAAGACTTTAGAAATACTGCCGTTGCCCTCGTAACTTATGGACTAATACAGACCGCACCGACAATCCCTACTTCTGTAACTGGCAACACAGCTTTTTTATCGTCATCTTTGTAAGACCCATCCTGGTCGTGCGCGACTACAATAACCACATTCAACAACAGGTGACGTGCACCTTGAACCGTTCGGGGGACGTAGTACGATTCGAGATAAAGTATAGGAGCCAGATGCCTGTACAGAGATAGTGGAAACTGATAGGAAACTACTTCTCAAATGAAGTAGTTAGGCAAGAGATACACGATGATTCAGAGAGAAGAAGCCCCAAAAGCATCCTAGATTAGAAGATGCAAATTATTCGAAGATCATTATAGAAGATCCTTCTGCAGTTAATGAGAGAAGTACCCTTGTCCGTACAGAAGAGTGCCTTCAACATTTCAAAAAGAAAAAAATATATGTGTAAATAATTAATTTATCTGCTCTGGTATGGACATTTTTGACTATTTTAAAATTTGGCTTTTAGTTCTATGAAAACCACTTGAACCAAGTGCTTATGTGTGAACATTCCTATGGCAGTTATATGATACAGTCGTCCGATTCGGCTCGTTTCAAATTATATACTAGTGAGAGTTAATTAATTTACTTTAATAGTAAAAAACAACATGCAAAATATGATGATAAAAATGTAATTACAAAAAACTACCTTATATAATATATTATAATTATGCATAATGCACTAAAATTAATTACATTAAAATCTTTCATGACGTTTGGCTGAAATCAGTGCTTGAACTGGTTGACCTATGATTTTGTCGCGTCCGAACTCCTTACATTTGGGTAGCTATCTTGAAAGCGAAAGATTGGCACATGTTTTTTGTTAAAAATATCGCATTCGACACCAGAGAATTACCCATATGTATATTTTTTTTCTTGTTCGTTTTTAAAATGGTTTAAATGTGTACGTCATTATACTCCAAGGCTTAATATATAGTATACTTTTTATTTGGACTAGCGATAAGTAAGCTTCCTTATCAGTATTTCTACAAAAAATAATTATTCATCTCGAACATTTTCGTATCGGCATTCGCAAATTTTGGCTGTCGTAGTGTAGTAGTTTTTTAGAAACTGTCGCAATTCGGTTCAACATTAAATGCAAATTAAATATAAGAACAATTTAAAACAAATCGACCATAAATAGAGGAGTTTTATAAGTTTTTAATTGAATAATATGTTCGATGGCTTCCCACGTTCGATACAGTTTGGCTCTGTTGTTCCTGCTGATGATCTGCTCTCAGGGAGAAAAACGTTGCCGAGTGATAGATAACAATATTGACAATTGGGGAATAGCGGTGTATAATTCAGGATACTGCGGCTGCGTCAATGGCACGGTAAAGGATATGCAAAGTAACACATATGGGACTATCAAGTCCAGAGTAGACCGGTCGCCGTTCCCCTTCTATCATTACTTCTGTGATTGGCAAAAGGAATCCGATGATCTTGGTTACGTTATCTTTGTAAGACCCATCCTGACCGTACGGGACTTCGAGTGCTACATTAACCAGCAGTTGACGTGCAACTTTTCTAGTTTGAAGGACAATCGATTACTATTTCAGAAACAATACGCTCTGAAAATGGATGATGAGCAAGCAGTTCCGTGTGTAGAGCTAGTGGAATATTTAGACCCCTTCTTCGAAAAGATACAGTGCAACATAGCCATTAAATCGTCTAAGTGGAAGAACATTGAGCATATCTTCACGGTAACTATGACGTATTCTAATTTCGAGCAGAGGGAAGAAATCAAGGTACGGAGGGAGCAGATGATACTGAAACCCCTCTACATAAATGCCACGTTTCACTTGTTCATTGATCACATCTGTTTGGATTGGTATCGGGCACCGCTGATTGTGGATGTAAGCTGGATCAATGTCAAAATTATTCCCTTTAATCCGAGGATTCCGCAACGGGAGTACGTTCATAAAGGGCCTTTTGAAAATTGGTGTTTTTATATTAAGGTTAATCCCTACCAGACCTACAACGTGCATTTGCTTGCCAAACTGGATATTGGCAGTGAATCCATCCCTGCAAACTACGACGCAGGCAATGTCACATCTGCGGCCACGATTCCCAGCTGTCCCCCGCAGCTGCTAACCAACGGCTTCTTTTACGATCCAGGCAAGAGGCAGCTCCATATCTTCTGGATACCCCTGGACGATCTGGATGTCAATGGACCAAACCTTACGTATTTCGTTCACACGAAAAAAGGGTTGGAAGAGAGATAATTAATTAAAAATGTTTAATAGATAATTCTAAAATTTTTTGATTTTCAGAAAGAAACCGCAAACTACTCAGCACAACTCTGTGGTTTTTAGCGACTGGAACCCAGAGAAATCAACCGTTGTGACAATTTGGAGCGAGAACTCCGAGGGACGGTCGGCAAAGAGCAGTCAGCTAAGGATCCCCAACCTGACCAACGCCAAGGAGCGACAGCCACAGAATGTATGGTATCACTTTAACAACTTCACCATCACCTGGCGGCCACCAAAGCAACAGGATCAGCTCATCGGCTACACAGTCTTCTGGTGCTCCGCCTCCCAGAACCAGCAGCTAATCTGCGACGACAAGGATCCGTTTCACGTGATATCCCTGGACTCGTGGGAGCATCAGCTGCAGGTCAACCAGTCGGTGGTGAGAACCATCATGGCCGTAGCTTGCCATTATAAGGACAAGCCTAGTGGAGGCTTGACCTGGGCAAAAACTTTAATGTCATCCACAAACGACAAATTCTTTGGTCCAGTTCTTGTGTTAGTCCTTGTTGCTCCTGTTTTATTTGGTTTGATCTTTATCGTTATACGAAGGCTGCGTGTCATGTCAAAGATTAAGGTAGTTCTGCCGGAATTTCTGCCTTATTCTATTCAAACTTCTTGCGATCATTCCACAAGAGCTGTTCCCGAAGCCGTGCCTGGAAACTTCACTCCCAAAGCTTTGTCATCAATGGAAAAAGGTGTCCAGCTATGTACTGAAAACTGCAGGACTATTTTAGAATGTCAGGATAACGATTTAGGTGAAAATGATACTGCAACGGAAAAAAGTAGCTCCCTGAGAGAGCACGACCTTTTAAAGGACATAGAGCAAGAAAAGGTGCTCAGTTTAGGTGTTTTAGAACCTACTCCAGAAAATGTAGGCGCAATTTTTACAGATAAATACTCCTCAAATGAAAGGGTTGCCCAGGATTTCACAAGGACTCAGAGAGAAATTTTGTCAAGAAAGAGCCCAAGTAAATCTTGTAGTAGCAAGGGTTTAGGTACAAGTTATTCCAAAACTAATACGGCAAATCCTCCTCCTCCAGTCAGTAAGAAAAATAAGGACCCTTGTCCATACATAAGAGCGCCTTAAACATTTAAACATTACACAGAATAAACAAAAAATATATATCTTAACAAGTAAAGTAATGTAGAAACTATAGTAGTTCCCCTTTTTTTCGTGTAATTTTCTTTATTAAGAGAATTCCCAATGTTCAAGCAATACAAAATGCGTTAAACTGATAACAGACTGGCCACCACATCGCCAAGTATCGATGGCACATACGCCTCCATCTCCGACTCTGATTTCGGGTTGAGTTTCAGTTGCAGCTTCAGTTGAAGGCCTTTTTTTCGTTGCATCTTCCGCCATGTGGCAGTGCATCCATCTGCGGCTCAGTCGCTCTCCGCGTGGCTTTGCATATTAAATATGCAGCGAAGGCACGCGCGGAGCTCAGTTCGACCGCGACAAGGCCATAAAGTACCTGGGAAAGGCCTGTCGCGACAGCAGGACACACGCACTGGCAGCACTAGAGATTGCGACTCCTTAATACCTAGTATTGTTTGAAAAATATAAAAAAATCTTAACAAAGAATCAACTATGAAAGGGGTTTGCCCTTTCTCTTACTAGTTTAAGATATTTTTACCTAATAAAGTTTATACTGTCTTACCATATATGTACATATACCCCTTTTGTTATGAGATAATGGGCAGTGGAATTGCGCCTATCGCGGCCTTCGTAAAAGAATTACGAGCTGGCAACGGTGGCAGATGAAATTGGAGCTCCTGGCTCCTGGTTACTCCGAGGCTGCTGGAATCTGGGAAAGTGGAAACTGTTGGGGCCCGGTAGATATGACGGGCATCCAATCATTTTAACGCAAATAAACCACAACAGATGGCGATGCGTGTGCCGTGTAAGTTGATGCACGAGTGGGCGCCGGGAGCGTGGCCGGAAGTGACAGATGAGGAGTCCAGGTTGCGCCTGCTGCCACATGCCAGCTTATCGCGGCATCCACCAGTACCTTGCCCCTTGAACCATGCCCCCTGCTGCCTGCTCCCTGAACATCGTAAGATGGTCCTGGTTTATGCTGCGGTCACTTGTGGCAGGACACACACACAGGCAGGCAGGCAGGTCCTCCACCCTTTTTGGCGGCGCCTCTGTTTGCGCTGCGGTCGCCTTGCAATTGGAATTTTTGTCGCATTTACCAAAGTGCAGCGCGACAGCGGAACAGCAACCGGCGAAGGCGAGCGGCTGCTGCAGATAAATCTCATGAAATAATTACACGTGTTACTGTAAATGCTGTTAAATTGCCACCGCTCTTGGGCCCACACCCCTGAATGCACCTTACAAAAAAATTGGGGATAATTTGGTTAATAAAGGAAATGCTCTTTTCAATTTAACAAGGGAAATATATAGCTTTAAAGAGGACTTTTTGGTAAGCCTGTGAAGCTAGGCAACATCAGTGTACTGCCAGCAACACTTACTTGTGCATTCCGCTGGGTTTTTACTAAGTTTTAAGTTATTTTTACTTATTTTAACTTGTTCTTAACCAACTCTTAATTACTTTTGTATTTTTCCCAAGACCTAAGTATCTCTTATTTCCAAATTAATTCCTTTTTTAAACTTCCAGCTTCTTCTACATTTATTAAATACATTTTTTGTTCAAGTGCAGGTGCTTTTACCCTTTGCAGACTGCTGCCAAGGCGTTGCCGGGGCCATGTAAATGCATTCATGAATGAGTGGACTCTCCGCTCGTGGCCGCCGGATTGCATGGAAAAGTCCGGCACAGACGAACAGGATCTGCGAGTGTTTCAATTTGCACACACAAACACACACCGAGAGGGAAAAAGAGACGGGGGCAACCGCAGGACTTATGCCCAATTGGGAAAATTATTTTGTGCCACTGCGGCATGAAAAAAGGACGAAGACCAGGGGAGACTGGTTAAAAAGCCAAATAAACATGGGGCGTCTGGTGGGTTAATAACGCGGCAGCAGTCCGTTTCGTTTGCGTTTGCGTTTCGTTACGTTACGTTTCAAGTGTATAAATTGAATTTCAACAGGCCGACGCGGAATATCAACTCATTAGCGGTCAGTCCTGGCGGCCAAAAGAGAGAACGAACGTGTTGCCTACATTTCGGGCCAAGTGCTAATTGCAAATTAGAGACTGCAGCGTATTTATGCATACTTATTTCGCCGCTGACACGCCTCGACCGCAGAATGTTTGCAGTTAACGCGAAACGATTTCGGAATCGCTTTACCAATAATCCCAAAAGGCATACGGACGACAATAATGCTTCCTTATATGTATTTTTTATTGGTTTTTATTATGGTTATGGCTGTGACAAGGACTTAGCTGCATTGGGTTGCTGTAAGCTTAAGATATGTGTAAGCCCATGAATTAGGTCTAAAATATATACTTTTTTTAATATTTTGGTTTATTTTCTTTGATTATTCTTATGTTCTAAAAGCTACAAGACTTTAGTTAACCCAAATATAAGTTCAACGAGTTTTCTCATGGAACTCCTTTATAATACTTTCTACTCATTATTATTCCTACAATTTCTCCTTCCAATAATATTAATTTTCCATAATTTGCCTTTACAATTTTGTATATAATCTAAATGCATTTTTTATTGACTCTTAACTTGGTCTGCTGGCCATTCAGCTCTTCCTGGCTCTTGCTTATTTTTTTCTCTGCGAGTTTTGGCGCAACGCCGCCGCATTGAAGTAATCACATAAATCACGCAACGCTGCGAGGCTGTAAAAGCGTCGCCAGCTCCCATTATGACTCGCAGATAAAACTCGGATAAAGCCCCGGCAGATGCATAGAAATAAAAATAAAGAGCCACTGGCAGCGACTGCTTTATTAAGCATAATGCGCCCATAAAGCCATTCGAGCCAATCGAGCCGGAGAGCCCAGAGTCCGGAGACCGGAGACCGGAGGCCGGAGGCCGGAGTCCTGCGTCCACAGATCCTGGCGGAGTGCGAGTGGTTTAGGGATGAGCAATCGCACTCGCAGCTAAAGGATTACGCCAAGGTATGGACAGCTCCTAATGATTGATGGGCCATTGCGGCCAATTCTTGGCGCTGCGCTGGCTTTGTTTCGCCTCTATTGCATCCTGCATCCTGCATCCTGGTTGCTGCCTGTGCGCGCCTGTGGCGCCTCTCAATAAAGCCGTGGAAGCCGTAGAAACCGTAAATCATGCTCCGTCCGTTGCGTGCCAAGTCATAAATACCTCCGGTTCCTACCGAACCGCTGGAGTTTACGCTGCAAACTTTACTCCTAAAGCGGCCTGCAGCTATTTAATTAAGGCTCAGAGCGAGGGGAGGGGCAAATAATAATAAAAAATAGGTAACAAAAACAGCCGACAAATGTAACAAGTTATCCTTAAGCCAAGGCAGCGATTAGTTGCCCTAAAAACTTTCAGGAACTCTGATTATTTCAAAGGAAAATGTATGAAAAACTCAAGGGAAAATGAAGGGTGAAAAAAGCTTTTAATTGGTTTTAAATTGGGAAGTTAAAAAGCAACTTACAAGGAAATTATTTATATCAATCACAACTACGTACTTTTTGCTTAGATTAGTAGTTTTACCTTTAAATAAAAAATTGTTTTAAGCATTTTACTTACATTTCCCTGTATTACTATTTCTTTAAGAGGGGTTCTCTTTTCTGTGGCTAAACTCCTCCTGCTAGCTTAGCTACCCCTTTCGGGTGAGGCCCTATATCCTAGCCAGAAGCTGGCGGAGATTGGCCCAAGAGGACGAGAGAGAACGAGAAGAGCTCTATAGAGGCGGAAAGACAAATGGCCAAGGCGCGAAATGTTTGACAAGAGCGCTGTTCTGCAGGACGCTGTCATCCATCAAAGGATCCCCGCGCGGGGTAAATTCTTATGGCTGCCAGTGCAATTATCGCCTCAGCATCGCTGCGTCAGATCGCACTCCACTCTCCCCATCTCTCTCTCTCGGTGTCCTCCAAAGGCCATTTCCCGCTAGATTAGGCCCACTGACAATACATAACCGAATTAGCGCCACGGGGTCGCATTTTTATATGACAATTTCTTTTTTTGGGGAGGGTATCCTGGCCTGCCAGTCATGCATCATTCCCTTCCTGCTACCCTTCGTCTGCAGCCTGTAATTTCGTCTAGGCGCCCAAGAACTCCATGGAACTCCAGTGGAACTCCACTCCGCCGGCGGACTGCATCTTTTCGTCATGCAGCTAGATTTATGTGCCTCCGGCCGTTACTCCGTTACTCCGCTTCGTTCTGGCCATATTGTAAATCATTTCCAAATTATTTAGTCGCTCTCGGTTCATATATATATTCATATTTTTGGCGCCTTTGCTCGACGCCGTCGAATGTGGCACGTGATTGCGTTATAAATTACAAGCCATTGGATTCATATAGTGTCCGTGCCGGTGCTGGTGCTGGCGCTGGTTCTGGTGCCGGTGCCGGTGCCCATCCCGCAGCCGATTCCCTCCTGCTGATAGTTAATGGCGCTCTTGGTATCCGAGCGGAATCTCGAATCGAATTATATTCGGGAATCCCTTTGATTTGTGATTTGATTTGACCCACAATACAAACTATAATACTTGCCATACCAAATATCCTTTGGAATGGCATTTGGGGTCGACTGACAGATGTCGCTTTCGCATGCCTGCCACCGGCCTGTAGGTGGCGTTTCAAAGCTTTACAGTCATGACTCGTAGGGTGAGAAATTAAAGGTAGCAATATTGGAAGTTTCAACAGGATTGATTGAGATTTATAGGCACAAAAGGGGTTTTTGATGCTCTCTAAAATTCTTATTCTATGCTGTCCTAAAAGGAAGCAACGATTTATTATTAAATGTTGCTCTGAATGTGAGATATTTTATATTATTTAATTTAAAATTATCTTAATACTTTATATGAAACCACAAGGAACATCTTATACTTTTGCTAGAATTTACATTATATTTTATACAAACCCCATTCCTTGTATAAATTTATCAATATATTCAAATAAATATGCCCTGCTTACGTATATCAAACTTCAAACTACCCATTTCCGAACCCTTTTCCATCATTAAATCTAGTTTCCTTCAAAAAAAAGAAAGGTCCTTGGTAACGAAGTTGGACTGCACATGCCAGTTGTGTGTTGCATGTAATTTAATATTCATTATATGCACTATAAACGCTGTGCCACTATGATTGCATGATCTGTCAATCTGCCCAATTGCCAGGACTATCTTCCTCCTTAGCTCCAAGCCCCCCTGCCCCTCCTGGGCCAACACCTTATACTCCTTTGGAGCCTTTGGCTTTTTTTCGGGGCGATAAAAACGAAGCGAAAAGTGCCGCTATCTATTAATATCGCTTTTGGCTTTTTCGCTGGCGGGTTGTTGGTAGCTGGGTAGCGGGAAGCGGGATAGCTGGGTAACTGGGAAAAGCTGGGAATGAAAAACGCTGAAAAGTCCTAACGAACGACACCTGGCCGCGGAAAAGGACAAGAAGCAGGACCAGCACCCGTACCGGTGGCGTGTCTCTCTCTCTCTTTTTTTTTGTATTTGCTGTTTGCATTGGGACTATCGCCCTCCCTTCCTTTTGGCGATACACTGCTGCTGATGTTGCACGAATGTTGTAAATCAAAAGTAGGCGAGTCACACGAAGGCTCTTCCTCCGCAGGACCTTCTCCTGCTGCTCCTGCTGTTGCTGCTGCTGCTGCTGTTGCTGCTGCTGCTGCGCCTATTTGACTGGCAGGCCGAGCGGATAACGCTGGCAATTATCGCGCTTGTGCCGCACGAACAGCGGAAGCGGCAGAGGCGCCACATCATGTTACCCGGTCCGAATCCCCAACCCTCGCCGCTTGGATCACACCACCTTCCATTTCCATACTCACATAGAGAAGCCGCATCCTTTCCTTTCGCCGCCCTATTCTTTTTTTTCGCTGTGCAATCCAATTGGTAAAGCACAAAACAAAGCAAAAAACAACAGAAAAAAGAGAGTAGAAAACAGTGAAATAACAACAAACAGTAACGGCTACAAAAGAAGAAGAAGAACGAATAAATATGGCAAAAAGATTCGTAGCTGTGCCCCCATGAAACCACCCCCTTCCGGTCAGTCAGTCAGTCATTGAAGTCATTTATTGCCACCAAAAGTTTTGCCCTGTTTGCGATACCCTCCTCACTCTGGGGTTATTATCACTCTGGTCGGGAGATGGCAATGGTATATCTTGGGGATATAGTTGTAGAATGTGAAAATATATCAGAGTTTTTAAGTCTTAAGAAGGTTTCCAAAGGATGCTGATGAGAGCAGATTGGCTTTAAACAAAATATTTTGATATATTTATTTTTAATTATTTAATATATAAGCTCTTTCCAACCTTCAGAGATATATCTATTTATATAATATTTAGTCTAAGCTAAACAAAGAAATCCTTGATTAATTATCATTTAATATTTTAACTCGATTTTTAATAAATTCTTTATCTCTCCCCCTAAAGGGTACACCCCACTTCGACCCACACAGCTAACCCTTCTATTTTTTTTTCTTGTACTTTTTGCTCCTGGCCAAACTGTACTTGTCCTGGAGCTGGAGCGGATCTGGACGACTCCTTGGGCCTGGGTCCGCGCTCGTTCCGTTCCGTGTGCAGGATGTGTTTACAATTTGTGGACACGCCGACCGTCATTTGACTGCTCCCCTCCGCCCGCCTGTCGATTCCTTTGGTTAATTCGCCAGGTGGCTTCAGACTGCGCATTGTTAGGGCCAAAGGGGGCAGGAGAGACACGGCCAGGATAAGCGGCACTCGGCTGTTTGCTCAGGAGCCGCACGGAAGATGACGTGCCCGGGATGGCCCATAAATGAGACCGACTAGAGCAAACAGGCCGGACTACACACACAGGATACACACAATCAAATAAGGCAAGGCGAAACCGGAAAGGGGCCGAACGGCTCTATATCTACCTTAATCTGACCAAACATACCGCTCATCGTCCATATCACTGGTAATTTTCAACGATTTTGTGCATCATTCAGGGTTTTTTTTCTGTACTGAGCTTATAAGGAGGATTTTAACAGAAAAATGTGACCTTTGCTAAGTGGATTTTAGTGAATAAATATGAATATATTTTCTTATTCAAATAATAAAGAACAATATAAAATATATTTACAATTTGCAGATAAACTTGCAAGAAAGAAACTAAAAGTCTCAATCAATAATGAATATACATATGAATGTATTCCCATCATTTATTTTAATAGTATTTATAAAAGTATCAGTCTAATTTTAGATAATTTTTGAAGAAAATGTTAAAGAAAAAATATTTTGTACCAAAAAAGTAATTAAACTTTCTATGTAAATATAACATTAAGGTTAAAAACTACTTTTAAGAAATAAAGGAATTGGAAATCGATATTTTTATGATCTCTTTTATAAGCTTTTGATAAATACAATATTTTTCAAATTTTGAAAATTTTAACCCGTTATAAAATTTTGAAAAAATAAGTAAAACTTGGTTTACCCCTGGACGTGTCTAGATCGATTCGCCAGTTGATGCTGATAAAGAATATATGATTTATATATTTATAACGTTTCCTTCCGCTTAGGAAACTTCAGACTAAAATTTGAAAGCCCGACAAAGGTAACAAAAAACTGACAGTTACGAAACTTCAAATAAATTCAATTGAAATTAGGTAGCGAAAATATTGAATATATTTTCCCCAGCTGGTGCGCACGAAAGCCATACATTTTTGTTTCATATTTTTTGCACACTATTAAAATGCAGCCGCGCGATCTTGTGCGCATTTTGTTAATTTTCTGCCTATATTTCGCCTGCTACTTTTTCTGGTTTTACCGCCAAAGGGCGAACGGCTTTGCCGATGTGCCGCAACGGCCTAGAACTAACTAAGCTGACAAGAGCTAGCGGCTGTAACACTCGACCAGCTGTTGTTTATTTACCACGCGACTTTTTTGTTTATTTTTGCTTTGATGAAATGGAAAACTGTGTAAGCTGTGCGGAAAATCCTCGGAAATACAAGTGCAGCAAGTGTTCGGCGCCCTAGTAAGTTTCTCTTGCTCTTTAGAAGCTCTGAATTACGTTTTTTTTTTCACAATTTCAGCTGTTCCGTGGCTTGTTATAGGGTCCACAGGGATTCGCCCGAGTGTGTGACTAGAGATGTGGCCAAGAATTTACCGGTTAATGCCGTTTCTGAGGAGCCCACCTTGTATGAACCCTTCACCACCGATGACACTGTTCCTGTCGAGAAGCTGCAGCAGCTCGGTGGGTTTGACTTGGCCTTTAAATTACATTTTCTATATGCGTTAATCCCCCACAGAAACCTGCCAGAATCTACGCAATTTGATGCATAATCCTCACCTGCGCTCACTGCTCCATCAAATCGACGTGTCGATGAATGCTCAGACAACCATGAGGGCAGCCATGCAAGAGCCTCTGTTCGTTGAGTTCGCCAATACCTGTCTCCAGGTCGTGGAGCCCATGACAGATGAGGAACGCTCCGAAATGGAGCTGTGTTCGTAAAGATTCTCGCGATAATATCTGCTAAAGTTTTCAATAAATTCAACTGTACGTTTATTTAGTAATCAAATCTGGTTGAAATACTACCTACTTGTCTTCTGCCATAACTTAATTTCCCATTTGTTTTACGAAGAATTTTGAATTTCGAAGAATCATATCCGTTTAAAGGTTATATCTATTGCCTTCTATATTGAATATTCCTGTTTATCATAAGCATTTGAACATATAAAATTCTATCGAATTATACAAGAAACCTTTATTACTAAGATTTATAATTAATTTGTTCTTTCAGAATTAATTGAGATTTATTCAAAATAAATGACTACAGGATCACCTTCGTAAGTGATGTTCAAAGACCACTCTTGCAGCTTGAATAAATTATGTTCGCCCTCCACATTCCATAGCATTGGTAGTTTCTACAATAAGAAAAATAATGTTAGAATCAGTCAGTACAAATGCGCAATTTGCCGTTTTACCTTGTCCACAACACCCATGGAATCCAGGTACACGTTTTGATGCAAATGCAGATGAAGCGCTGTGCCGCGATGCTTGACAATCTCCTGCACTGAAAACGTATATTGCGGAAAGCCAAATATGCAACTGTCAAGTCCAAGGATCTCGAGTTTCTTACAATCTTTCAGGAATTTATCAAAGTACTCTTGTGTGGGAATGGCGCAATTTTTCAAGTTAATCTGATTGATGTTAAAGTTAACTGTGCTGCTGGGCATTCTATTGAGTGGAACAGTCTCAAAGGCCATTTGTAAGGTGTGAATCTGAACCGTAAGACCATTGAACAAATAAAGTATGTCCGCCCCGCTTGTGTTCAACTGAACACACTTGATCTCTCTTCGATGGCTTGAGTTAAGGACACTTCTGACAACGTCCCAGTTAATAACGCCGCAGAAAATCAGTTTCTTGAGTTTGGTCAGTTGCTCCATATGCTCCAGGAACCATCCGGCCATTTCCCCAGTATCGCACTGCAGGACCTCCAGATGTCGGATTCCTTCCATTGGCAGTCTCGTTTCCTTGAAATGCTCTTCGTCGAACCTGTCCAATTTCAAGCCCTTTAGCTTGTGTGTCTCCAGGATGGGAATCAAGTTTCCCACCCTGAAATTGCTGCAGCAGGAGATTGTAAGGTTCTCCAGGCATCGAAAATCTTGCATGTGTTGGCCAGTGAAGCGTCCATGGGGACTGAAAGTTCTTAAATTTGGAAAAGACCTAATGATGCGCGGTACATCAGAATCGTGCAGCAAGAACGAGTGCGTTAAGAATCGGAAATCGTGGATATTTGGAAAAATATAATCCGTGAGAATGTCGAAATTCACTCGTCTTTCCATTTTTAATCGCAGCACTTGGAAGGTTTCCTGATTGCTGTCCAGGAAGAAACGGAGATCCCTGTCACTGAGGCGCAATTCGATGAGGGAGAGTGTCGTGGATCTGCACTGTGTCCGCCAGACCCGGGGCATCAGCATCAAGAAGCGGATGTGCACGTGCGTCATCTTCAGCTGCGTGAGCAGGTCCAGCTGCCCCAGAATAAGGATGAGGACATCGTCTGGCAGGCACACAAAAGGCGATTGGACATCCTGTAATCAAATGCAAATGGAATACACCTTAATATATAGTGATTTATTTATTAATCATAATTTTCGACGTTTTTATAAAAACACACTAAATTCATAAGATTTTATAGATTCTGTGAATCTTATTCTTGTAAAAGAATAGTAAAGTACTAAGTAGCATTTTTAAGGTCCTTCTGGGCCATATAAGTAATATTTGACATTGTCATTAAGCTATTTATTCAAAACAAATAGAAATTGCATCGGTGCTGTAAGAAATATTTGACTTCTCCATGTGCAGCTTGAATAGGTCATGATCGCCCTCCGTTGTCCAGATCATCTTCGAATCCTGCGTTAAAAATAGAATTCATTCATTATTAAATATAATAAAAAATAGTAGAAACTTACCGTATAGGCAGAAGGAGAGATCATGTTTGGATCTAAATACAAATTAAGCCTTTTGCTGCGCCCCTTGGCAATATCTTTGGCCACAAATGTGTACTTTTTAAACTTAAATTGGCATTCATCAAGAGCCACGATATCGGTTGATTTTAAATTTATAAGGTGTCCAAAGTATGCCGATACAGACAATACGCAATTCTCGAGGTAAATTTCTTTCACATTTTGTATGCAAAGAACTTTAAATGCCTCTTCCATAAGTATAGTTACTGTCTTTCACATTTTGTATGCAAAGAACTTTAAATGCCTCTTCCATAAGTATAGTTACTGTGCGTACCTTAAGTACTTCGAAATGTTGATAATCGGAAAGTAATAAAGTCGAATAGGTATTTTGACTATTAACCTCAAGAGACTTGAACCGATTTCGACCAGCAGCAATCACAACTTTCCTAAGGAAATTGTGGTCAAAAGCGTCAATAACACTTAGTTGCTTAAGTTGAGTGAAGTGCTTCAGCTCCTTTAGGAACCATACAGTCAATTCCTCGACGTTGCATTGCAGCACATCAAGGCTCTTTGTTCTCTTCAACGGAAGATCTGTATGCTGAATTTGTTGCCTTGTGAACACTCCCAGCCTCAAAGCATTTAGCCTGCGAATCTCCCAGAGCCAAATCAGATAACTGACCTCGAAGGACTTGCAGCGGGTCAGAGTCAGGTTCTCTAGGCAATGAAATTCCTCAAAGTATTTGCCGGAGAAGCGTCCATGCGGGCCCTAATAATAATGCCCTAATAATGCGTGGCAAATCCGAGTCGTCTAAGTGAAGTGCAGGCGAGGAGAATTGAAAATCGTGCACTTTGGTGAACACAAAGCTTGTGAGAATTCTGAAACTGAGCCGCAATCCCAACTCCAACCGGAGCACGTTAAGAGTGCTCTGAAGGCTTCCCATGAAATATCGGAAATCTTTTTCGTAAAGGAAATCGTCGCAAATAGACAAGCAACTGGTTCTGTACTTTGACCGCCAGACATCGGGCATTATAGTCAAGAAACGGATATGCATGTGGGTCAACATCAACTGCGTGCTCCTGTCCAGATAACCCAGAATAAGGATCAGGGCATCGTCTGGTAGGCACAATAAATCCAATTGGGAATTCTGCAAACAAGTGCAAACCGAATACTCTGTAAAACATAGTGATTCATGATTTATTTCTTATCGTTAACAATTAGTATTTGAGCAATAATACTTTTTGTAGTTTTTCTTAAGTCACACAATAACTATAACAAGATTTTATAGATTCTGTGAATTATATTCTTATTTAAGACTACTGAAATGTTTAAGTAACATCTTTAAAGACCATCTCGACCATATTCGAAATATTTGTCATAGTCATAAAGTGATTTAGTCAAAATATATAGAAACCGCATCGGAGCTGCAAGAAATATTTGGTATCTCCAGGTTCAGCTTGAATAACTCATGCTCGCCCTCCGTCATCCAGATCATCTTCGATTTCTGTTGTGAAAACATAATATTATTAATTTTGTATTGTAACATGTATAGATAATCTTACCGGATAAGTTTTATAAGAGATCATGTTTGGATCCAAGTGCAGATTGAGCCTTTTAGCGCGCATCTTAGCAATATCTTTGGCCACAAATGTATACTCATTGAAATTAAATCGGCATCCAGCAAGGGCCACGATTTCAGTTGACTTTAAGCTCATAAGAAGACGGAAGTCATCTTCTGTACAGAAGACACAGTTAATGAAATGAATTTGACTGACATTTTCCAAGAACGGTACAATATTTTCGGGTCCCAAAAGCCTAATTACATCGCCCACTACTTTGAGTGTTCCCAATGGCATCTTGACATCAAGAGCCGAGTATAATTTGTTTGTAAAGAAGCCGCTGTTATTAATTTCGAGGGCTTTGACTCTGCTTCGATTGGCAGAAACCAAAACGCTTCTCAGGAATCTGCCTTTAACATCTTCACAAAGAGTTATTTGCTGCAAGTGGGTGAGGTGCCGCAGCCTCTTCAGAAACCATTCCTCCATTTCCTTGTCGGTGCATTCCAGCACCTCGAGGTCCAAAGTTCCATAAAAAGGAAGATCGGTGTGACCGACTTCATCCCATTCAAACACTCCCAGCTTTAAAGTCTTGAGCTTGCGAATTTTTAAGATCTGAATCAAATATCTGACCTCGAAGAGGTAACAGTAGGTGAGTGTCAGGTGCTCTATATGCTGGAGTCCCTCAAAGTGTTCGCCGGTGAAGCATCCTTCGGGGCTAAATGTCCTTAGATTTGGAAATGCCTTAATTATTCTTGCCATATCTGCATCGCATAGATCATCCAAACTCGTTGAAAATGAAAAATCATGTACTTTTGGGAACACAAAGTTCACCAGGATATCAAAATGTTTCCGATATTCTATCTCCATCCGGAACACGTTAAGGGTGCTGTGGAGGCTTCCGATGAAATAGCGGAAATCCTTTTGGCGCATGGCGGCACCGTCTGAAGCGGTTAGGTGGAGGGATTTATACTGTGACCGCCAGATATTTGGCATTAGAGCCAAGAACCGGATGTGTATGTTGGTTAGCATCACCTGCGTACTTTTGTCTAGATAACCCAGAATCGGGATGAGGACATCGTCTGGCAGGCACAACAAGTCCAATTGGGCATCCTGTAATTAAGTTCAAATAGAATACTCCGTAATGTATATTGGTTTATAATATATTTTTAATTTTACAATTAGAATCTTAGCAAATATGATTTTTGTCGTTTTGTACAAAAATAACAATAGCTATAAAATGATTTTATAGATTCTAACACATCTTTACACACTTTCTGGACCATATCAGAAATATTTATGTGTTTATTTAGTCAAAATAAATAGAAATCGCTTCGGAGCTGCAAGAAATATTTGGTATCTCCATGTGCAGCTTGAATAATTCATGATCGCCCTCCGTCGTCCAGATCATCTTCGATTTCTTCGAAGAAAAAAAATTACCGAAAATTGTTTATTTATTAAATACCAAAATTAAGTATCATGTTATCTTACCGGATAAGTTTTATAGGAGATCATGTTTGGATCCAAATGCAGATTAAGCCTTTTTCTGCGGCCATTGGCAAGTTCTTTGGCCACAAATGTGTACGCATTGAAATTAAATCGACAACAATAAAGGGTCACGATTTCGGTTGACTTTAAACTCATAAGGAGACGAAAGTCTTCTTCTCTACCGAAGTTACAGTTTATGAAATTAATTTGATAAAAATTGTCTAAGTGCGGCACAATATATTCGCGTCCCAATAGCATAATTCCATCGCGCACTACTTTAAGTGTGCCAAATTGTATCTTAAGATCATGAACCGAATATAATTCGTTTGAGAAGAAGCCGCGGTTATTAACTTCGAGGGATTTGATTTTGCTTCGATTGGCAGATTGCAAAACACTCCTCAGGAATCTGCCGTCAACATTATCGCAAATAGTTATTTGCTGCAAGTGGGTGAGGTGCTTCAGCCTCTTCAGGAACCATTCAATCATTTCCCCGGCGTTGCATTGCAGCACCTCGAGGTCCGTTGTTCCATAAATGGGAAGATCGGTATCCACGATTTGACTCCTTCCAAACACTCCCAGCTTCAAAGTCTTCAACTTGCGAATCTCCAAGATCCGAATCAAATAGCTGACCTCGAAGGACTTGCAGTGGGTCAGTGTCAAGTGCTCTAGGTGATGAAATCCTTCAAAGTATTTGCCGGTGAAGAGTCCTTGGGGACTAAATGCCTTTAGATTTGGAAATGCCTTAATCATTCTTGGCATATCCGCGTCGCGAAATTTGAGAAAATGCGTTAAAAATGAACAGTCGTGTAGTTTCGGAAACACGAAACTCATGAGGATTTCAAAATGTTCCAGATTTTCGATCTCCATCCAGAATACTTTAAGGGTGCTATGAAGGCTTCCGATTAGATGTTGAAAATCTTTTTCGCACATGCCCCATCCGTCCCATCCGCCTATTCTTAGGGATCTATACTGTAACCTCCAGATATCTGGCATTATAGTCCAAAAACGAGGGTGAATATGGGTCAACATCAACTGCGTATCCCTGTCCAGATAACCAAGAATGAGGATAAGGACATCATCTGGTAGGCATAATAATGCCGACCTATCTTCCTAATTAGTTGATAAAACAAGAAATATAAAGTTGGTTGGAGCTCATAATTATTATGAAAATATTATCCAAGCTTAAACTTATTTCTATTATTTCATCAATAGCTGCGTTTTTTACATTTTTGAAAATGTCGATTTTGTTGTGACTATCGGTGTTTCTACAACGACACAAAATATTTCACAAAATAATGCTAGATTTGCATAAAAAAGAAAAATAAATAAATATAAAGCAAATATTTGGATTAACTTTTATAAACGTCGATGGTCGCCTTATCATATCGATGTTTTTACAAATTTTAAAAACATCGATGCATTGCTGTTTTCATCGATGTTTCTCCACCCCTAACTTTTTGGTGCATTTAAACAGACTAGCTGCGGTCACACTGGCAGCCAGCAAAACAAACTGAAAACTGAATAAAATAATAAATTCTCTTCTAACCGAGCTTTATAGTTTTTTGGCTACTCGCATCTGAAACCGTATGTCCCTAGTCATAGGAAAGTTTATTTATAGTTTTAATTCCCGTTTTACACAGTCATTTAAGCTGCAATGCAGAAGTACGACAAGATGGAGAAGATCGGCGAGGGCACCTACGGAACGGTGTTCAAAGGCCGCAACCGGGACACGATGGAAATTGTGGCGCTGAAGCGGGTACGCCTGGACGAGGACGACGAGGGAGTGCCCAGCTCCGCTCTCCGGGAGATTTGTCTGCTGAAGGTGAGCCGCCGGAGGAGAAAATTACTACCGACGGCATGAAAAAGCAATCGTATATTCTATTCGCAGGAGCTGAAGCACAAGAATATCGTGCGTCTGATAGACGTCCTGCACTCGGACAAGAAGCTAACCCTGGTCTTTGAGCACTGCGACCAGGATCTAAAGAAGTACTTTGACAGTCTGAACGGGGAGATCGACATGGCCGTTTGCAGGAGTTTCATGCTGCAGCTGCTCCGCGGATTGGCCTTCTGCCACAGGTTAGCCGCTATATTATTATGACGAATCATTTGAATTACACTTCAATTCCCTGTTCTAGCCACAATGTCCTCCACCGCGACCTGAAGCCACAGAACCTGCTGATCAACAAGAATGGGGAACTGAAGCTAGCTGACTTTGGCCTCGCCCGTGCCTTCGGCATTCCCGTCAAGTGCTACTCCGCAGAGGTGGTGACTCTGTGGTACCGGCCACCCGACGTCCTGTTTGGTGCCAAGCTATACACCACCAGCATCGATATGTGGTCGGCCGGATGCATTCTTGCGGAGCTGGCGGATGCCGGACGACCGCTGTTCCCCGGCTCCGATGTCCTTGACCAACTGATGAAGATATTCCGAGTGCTGGGCACGCCCAACGAAGACTCCTGGCCCGGTGTATCGCACCTCTCCGACTACGTAGCGCTTCCATGTGAGATTACCCATGAATGGTTCTGGTTTAAATGATAATCCAAGCTTGTTTTCTCTGTCAGCTTTCCCGGCCATCACGTCGTGGAGCCAGTTGGTGCCTAGGCTGAACTCCAAGGGTCGTGACTTGCTCCAAAAGCTGCTCGTCTGCCGGCCAAATCAACGAATCAGCGCCGAGGCAGCCATGCAGCATCCCTATTTTACGGAAAGCGCCTCTTCGGGTCACTGAGATGGAGTTTTTATGGGGTTTCGCCTCTCCCTGAGCGACTGTTTCCATGTACTTTGATTAGAATTAAGCCAAATTCCCAAAAGCCCGTCTAGTTAAGAATGTCCCGTGTCTCTGTCTTATGTCCATGCATTAGATATCGATGATGGATTGAGCGAAAAATCTTAAATTTCTTATTGTTGTTCTTTCTTGTCATTTGTTTTTACGCCACATAAAATCTGTATCAATTATATTTCAAGAGTAATTCAAGTCTAGGTGCCACAAATTGGTTAAACTTCAAGAAGACATCAAAGAATCTAGCTTTTGGCTGAAAGTATCTAAGAACTAGAGTTCTTGGACACACTAAAAGGCTTTATTTAAGATCTTGGAATGTTGTGTGGCTTTCAAGAATGCCAAAATTCCATTAAACATTAATTCAGAACAAAAAACATCGTTTTGTGTTGAAGTTTATGAGCTCTTTTGTTGATTTTTAAGTATTGTTATAGTTTTGTGTTGTTTCATTTATTTTATTTTACAAATTTATTCATAATTAAAACTACTGAAAGCATATTTGTGCACTTTTAAAGCGTGGTTTTTGATTCTGACTCATAACGAGATAACAATCACTCACAAATTGAAATGCTTTTCAATATGAGATTAAGCTAATTTTTAGAAACTTAGCTATGTACCTTAAGGACTAAAACTCGGATTTTACCTAAATTTCGTGTACGTAATAAAATTAAAACCACACTTACCATATTTTGTTGACCGGACATGATGATTTTTCGCAGGGGTCGCTTCCATCCAACGCCACCGCTTTGGGGTTAAAGTCGTACTGCGCACACACGCTCTTTCGATTAATGCGAGAGATATTTTTATTGTGCTTCAAATTTTGTGGCGACCGGTCGCAGTTTCTTGTGCGTGTCGAGTTCTATATATATTTATATATATAAATATAGTCCGGGAAACGAGTGCAATTGGACGACCTGTGGATTGTTCGCTATTAGTGATTGCAATACGCGAAATAAGGGAAATCACAACGCGTTGTTATCAGCAAACGCGTAGAAATAGTGCAGTTTGAGGAAGCTCGCGAAAAACTCACCGAAAATGACCTGGGGATTTGTGACCTGCGGCCCCAACGAGGCCTTGGTTGTCTCCGGTAAGGCGGCTAGTCTTTTTTTTCGTCAAAACGCAGCCCAATTGGGTTTAATTAATGATCTAAATGAATATAAATAAGTGCTTTTGCACCCCACCCCGAGTGACGTCACTGGTTATCGATTTTTGTGTACAGCAGTTGTGGTGTGGGGAGAGGAGAAGAAGAGGAAGACGCCGCAACAGCTCTCCGAAGCCGTGCGCGCGCACCGAACGGCGTTGCGATGCTGTAATCAAAATTCAATGTTTTGTAAACAAACTGTTTTTCGTCCGCTTTCCCCGTAGGATGCTGCTACATGAAGCCGCTCTTGGTGCCCGGAGGTCGGGCCTTTGTCTGGCCATCCATCCAGCAGGTGCAGCGGTGAGTAGTGCCTAAATTTCCCAGCGTTGAGCGTTCAGAGATATAAGTATGGCAAATCCCTTGCAGAATTTCGCTCAACACCATGACCCTACAGGTGGAGAGTCCCTGTGTGTACACCAGCCAGGGTGTTCCCATTTCCGTGACCGGCATCGCTCAGGTCAAGGTTCAGGGCCAGAACGAGGACATGCTGCTGACCGCCTGTGAGCAGTTTCTTGGCAAAACGGAGGCGGAGATCAACCACATCGCCCTGGTTACGCTCGAGGGACACCAGCGCGCCATCATGGGCTCGATGACCGTGGAGGAGATCTACAAGGATCGCAAGAAGTTCAGCAAGCAGGTGTTTGAGGTGGCCTCGAGCGATCTGGCCAATATGGGTATCACGGTCGTATCCTACACCATCAAGGATCTGCGCGACGAGGAGGTGCGTAGTCGAGGAGGAATTATTATTTCTACAAAAAACCCTGCACAACTAACCCATTCATCAGCAGTGATGGGAAGTGACTATATGATTGCATTTATTTTCATTATTTTAGGGGAAATTAGAGAGCTGGATTTTTATTTTTCTTCGAGTACGAGATATGAACATTATTTTCTTAGCATGGTTTAGTAAAATGCACATCAAAACAATGTAAAAATAATGTAAAAATGTAAAAATAGGAATTATCTTACAAATTTGATAGAATTTGTAGAATTTCCCATCACTGTTCTCTCTTTTTTTTTTGGCTCCGAGCCACTTGATTCCCGAGTAACCTCTTGTGTATGTATATATGTACATGTATATATATTTCTTGCATGTCCACATGGATCCACTAAAAGGGCGACTCAAAGGTGCGTATGTCCGCTTAACCGCCTGTGTGTGAAATCGCTGGGATCTGTGACCCATCTTCTTTTGTCTCTGCCAGAGAACTTATACTAACGGCACCCTCTGCATCTCCTTTTCCAGGGCTATCTCAAGTCTCTGGGTATGGCTCGCACGGCGGAGGTGAAGCGAGATGCCCGAATTGGCGAGGCTGAGGCCCGAGCCGAGGCACACATCAAGGAGGCGATTGCCGAGGAGCAGCGCATGGCCGCCAGGTTCCTCAACGACACCGACATCGCCAAGGCCCAGCGAGACTTCGAGCTGAAGAAGGCCGCCTACGACGTCGAGGTGCAGACCAAGAAGGCTGAGGCTGAGATGGCCTACGAGCTGCAGGCCGCCAAGACCAAGCAGCGCATCAAGGAGGAGCAGATGCAGGTCAAGGTGATTGAGCGCACCCAGGAGATTGCAGTGCAGGAGCAGGAAATCCAGCGTCGCGAGCGGGAGCTAGAGGCCACTGTCCGTCGTCCCGCCGAGGCCGAGAAGTTCCGTCTGGAGAAGCTGGCGGAGGCTAACAAGCAGCGCGTGGTCATGGAGGCCGAGGCCGAAGCTGAATCTGTAAGAGTTTAATTAGTGGCAAAGAAGCAGAGTTTACTGACGCTGCTTCTCCTCTCCTTTCAGATTAAGATCCGTGGCGAGGCTGAGGCCTTTGCCATTTCGGCTAAAGCCAAGGCCGAGGCCGAGCAGATGGCTCAGAAGGCAGAGGCCTGGCGCGAGTATCGCGAGGCTGCAATGGTGGAGATGCTCCTGGACACGCTGCCAAAGGTGAGAAGTGAATTTAAATCTTTAAGGATGAATAAGATCTTTGGTAACCGAATATTTCGACCATTTCCCTAGGTGGCCGCCGAGGTGGCTGCTCCGCTGTCGCAGGCCAAGAAGATCACGATGGTGTCCAGCGGACAGGGCGAGATTGGTGCCGCCAAGCTGACCGGCGAGATCTTGCAGATCGTCAACAAAGTGCCAGAGCTGGTCAAGAACATAACCGGCGTGGACATTGCTCGGGTACGTTCCAATTCTGAATTTATCTAACTTCGAGGCTCGTCGAGAATGAAGCGAGGATAAATCCGAAGTGAAGCGAAGGCAAGAGGCGGCACTATAACCAAACAAAACCCAAAACAAATGGCAATCAAAAGACTTGGTAGACAGGAGGACGCGGATTTTGTTGGCTTCCTTTGTTTGATTTGAGCCTTGATTTATGATATTGATTCCCTGATTTCGATTCACTTTACGTTCCCTTTTTTCTTCATTTCAGTCTGTGCATGCTGGCTAAAAACAGAACCCAAAACGAAAAAGAAAATCCAAAAACAAACACAATTATGTACTCTTCAAAACAAAAGAAAAACCAAATGCAAAAATACGCAATCTTGATCGATCGAATACTTCAAAACAATTGAAATCGAACGCATTTAACATTTGTTTGTATATTTAATGTCTTATATATATTTATGAATCTATGTGCTAACCAAACAAATTTTGCAACATGTTTTACAAACACACACACACAAACAGAGAGAGAGGAGCAAAGATATTTTGTATTCAATGTATATGTATTTATATAAGCGTATTGCACAAAGCGTGGAATAAAGATTCTTCCTTGAATCAATCGATGTATGTTTTTTAAATTTTATTATCCCGCCGCCTTGGGAATGTTTACGGTACGGTTGCACTGCCTATCGTTTACGTGTCGATAACGATGAAGCGCGTTGGCATCTCCGAAATATTTTCCGCTGTTCTCACTAATACCCCGCTTTATGTTTGGCAACTAGAGGGGGATCTTCGCGGACATCGATGTGTTTCGATGTTTTACAACAAAACATCGATGTATCGTCGATGGTTTAAGAAAACATGTAAATAAAACAATTTTTGCTTAAAGAAAAATTATATTGTTTTAAATGTTAAAAAAGCTTTGTTCCCATCAAAAATTCATTGAGATTGAAATATGGTGAGAATACTTTTTCTACCAAGTTAAGAAAAATTTTTCTTTATATTTGCCGAAACGATCGGTATAGCCGCTAATATTAAAAAAAAACATTCAAGCATCGATGTTTTCATCGATGTTTCTTCCCCTTTATTATTGCACCCCCATGGAAATAAAGCCCTGCAACTTTCTAATATTTCGTGTTCTCGTCTACACACCTGCTCTTAAAACGGCGCCTACGAACTTTTAGCCTCCTCCATATCGTATTAAATTATGAAAAATATCATATTCGACATTCGATATCATGATAAAAATATTTATTTTATTGTATTCAAAAAATATCGATATATTGATATTTTGATATATTTTCACATACCTAATTCAGCCTATCGCTCGTAAACCACCTCTAGCAGAAGCTGCCTCATCATTTTGCGATTTGATTAAAATATTGGGTCCGATTTCGCCGATTTCCAGCTCAACCGTATTGTCACCGCAGCCCCGGTTTCCGCATTAAGTTAAAAAGTTCCAGCTCTACTAGTTTACCATGGCAGATCCCAAGGGGTAAGTGTATTTGCGCCCCAAAAGGGCGCCGAAACTGGCGCTCCAACCGAATTTCAACCCGTCCAGTACAATTTCGCGCAGTCATCTCGGCCTGAAAAAATACGCAAGGGCCACATCGCCATCGAGTTACTGTTTCGCGCTGGTTTTCCAGATGATTTCCCTTAAAAGTTGCGCATTTTCAGCGATTTTTCCATCGCAGCGTTGTAATGCGTTGCGAAACTAGGGCAAACCTAAAACCCCGAAAAAAGACCCCGAAGAAAATCGCCATTGCAGTCGGCTGATGTGGTTGTTCTTGTTGTTGCCTGCTGCTGCTGGTTAATGCCCTTGCAGTTGTTGTTGTTGTTGCTGCTGCTGCTTGAAAAACTTAGGGTTTTTCTTTGTTGTCCCGAAAAATAGTGCGTCCTTTTTTCTAGTAGCGAGGGTGTCCTTTTGCTGAGAGGTAGAAAGGTGCATCGTGGTGAGGTTGTTGTATTTGTTTTCTGACGAAAACAACTGGAAAACTAGATAAGTGGAAAATGTGCTAGTTTTGAGCAAATTTGTTTTAATTCCGTTAAAATTTAACATATTTAAAATAAGATTAGTTTTCGTAAATATTAAAGCTCTTATGAAATTGCATTCCTTCTAGAATAGTCTAAACATTTCACTATATTTAGATCGTATGGATCACATTTTATTTATCAATAAGTTTTTTTTACAGAATTTATTAATTAAATCTATAGCAAAATATGTTTCATTTATTTTTGAAATTACGTCAATATTTGGGGTAAATAAATAGAAAACTAGTTTTTCGAAGTGGCGCCAAATGAGTAACAGGAAATGTATTATTAGTCTTTTGTTTCCTAAAATATAGAAGTTAATATATAAACGGAAGAAAAGTAAAAGATTTCTAGATTTACTTACGGTTAAACTTAGTTTCACCTTCTGATATGGTTATCAGATATGGTTTTCGACTTAATCTTAGTGAACTTTTACCATTTAAACTGTCTGTTTCATAAGTTTATAAAATTATCGAATAAAAATCTAAGCAAGAAACAAACTGTATTAATTTCCGAAAACCTTTATCAAGTAAGGCTGTGAGAAATATTTCTGAATGCCAGACTTGCTACACACTTTAGTTTCATATTTGAGTCTTGCTTCGCAAGCAGTTTCTTTAAACATTTTAAAAACTCTCTGGACCTTAACAAGAAAGAGGGGAATCCCCCGAAAGTAACAGCAGCTGCAGCATGCCAGACAACACTCCGGACGATCCCATGGATCAGGGCAGGGACACGCGGGACTTTCTGCATGGTTATCGCAACGAGCAGGATGAGAAGATAAAGCCGCAGTCTTCAGTTGAGAAGCGGTTCGGTCTAGGGTTCCAACACCAATGACCAAGTCTAACCTACTGCCTTGTCATTCTACCCACAGTGATGATCTGGCAACGGCCATCCTAAAGCGCAAGGACCGTCCCAACCGTCTGATTGTGGAGGAGGCCCAGAACGATGACAACTCAGTTGTGTCGCTGTCGCAGGTAA
This sequence comes from Drosophila watanabei, assembly GCA_008042575.1. NCBI lineage: Eukaryota > Metazoa > Arthropoda > Insecta > Diptera > Drosophilidae > Drosophila > Drosophila watanabei. The sequence goes on along the minus strand of VNJS01006093.1, from coordinate 16,162 downwards.
GATCTCTCTGAAAAGGCCACGTCATCAGATGAAGGTGACACTCAAATGCTGGGCTCTCCCTTTGCAGGCGAAGATGGACGAGCTGCAGCTCTTCCGAGGCGATACTGTCATCCTGAAGGGCAAGCGGCGCAAGGAGACGGTCTGCATCGTGCTCTCGGACGACACCTGCCCCGACGAGAAGATCCGCATGAACCGTGTGGTGCGCAACAACCTGTGCGTGCATCTGTCCGATGTGGTCTCGGTGCAGTCCTGCCCGGACGTCAAGTATGGCAAGCGCGTGCGCATCCTGCCCATTGACGACACCACTGAGGGCGTTACAGGGAACCTATTCGAGATCTATCTGAAGCCCTACTTCCTGGAGGCCTACCGCCCCATTCACATGGGCGACAACTTCATCGTGCGTGCCGCCATGCGGCCCATCGAGTTCAAGGTGGTGCTGACCGACCCCGAGCCCTACTGTATCGTGGCCCCCGAGACGGTGATCTTCTGCGACGGTGATCCGATCAAGCGCGAAGAGGAGGAGGAGTCCCTCAATGCCGTGGGCTACGACGACATCGGTGGCTGCCGCAAGCAGCTGGCCCAGATCAAGGAGATGGTGGAGCTGCCGCTGCGCCACCCTTCGCTGTTCAAGGCCATCGGTGTGAAGCCGCCGCGAGGCATCCTTATGTACGGTCCCCCCGGCACGGGTAAGACTCTGATTGCGCGCGCCGTGGCCAATGAGACTGGAGCCTTCTTTTTCCTGATTAACGGACCGGAGATCATGTCCAAACTGGCCGGAGAATCGGAGTCGAATCTGCGCAAGGCCTTCGAGGAGGCCGAGAAGAACTCGCCGGCCATCATCTTCATTGATGAGATCGACGCCATCGCCCCCAAGCGTGACAAGACCCACGGCGAGGTGGAGCGCCGCATCGTCTCTCAGCTGCTGACCCTGATGGATGGCATGAAGAAGAGCTCCCATCTGATCGTGATGGCGGCCACCAACAGGCCCAACTCTATCGATCCGGCGCTGCGTCGCTTCGGACGATTCGATCGTGAGATCGATATCGGTATTCCCGATGCCACTGGCCGCCTGGAGGTGCTGCGTATCCACACCAAGAACATGAAGCTGCACGAGGACGTGGATCTGGAGCAGATTGCTGCCGAGACCCACGGTCATGTGGGTGCTGATCTGGCCTCACTGTGCTCGGAGGCTGCTCTTCAGCAAATCCGCGAGAAGATGGATCTCATCGATCTGGAGGACGACAAGATCGACGCCGAGGTGCTGGCCTCCCTGGCCGTGACTATGGAGAACTTCCGCTACGCGATGACCAAGTCCAGTCCGTCGGCGCTGCGCGAGACCGTGGTTGAGGTGCCCAACACCACCTGGACGGACATTGGTGGTCTCGAGAGCGTTAAGAAGGAGCTGCAGGAGCTGGTGCAGTACCCGGTGGAGCATCCGGACAAGTTCTTGAAATTCGGCATGCAGCCCAGCCGCGGAGTCCTGTTCTACGGACCCCCCGGTTGCGGTAAGACGCTGCTGGCCAAGGCCATCGCCAACGAGTGCCAGGCCAATTTCATCTCGGTGAAGGGACCCGAGCTGCTGACCATGTGGTTCGGTGAGTCCGAGGCCAATGTGCGCGACATCTTCGACAAGGCCCGCTCGGCGGCTCCTTGTGTGCTCTTCTTCGACGAGCTGGACTCGATCGCCAAGGCCCGTGGTGGCAATGTGGGCGACGCTGGCGGCGCCGCTGATCGTGTGATCAACCAGATCCTCACCGAGATGGACGGCATGGGGGCCAAGAAGAACGTGTTCATCATTGGAGCCACCAATCGTCCGGACATCATCGACCCGGCCATTCTGCGTCCAGGCCGCTTGGATCAGCTGATCTACATCCCACTGCCCGACGACAAGTCGCGCGAGGCTATCCTGAAGGCCAACTTGCGCAAGTCGCCGCTGGCCAAGGAGGTGGACCTCACCTACATCGCCAAGGTGACGCAGGGCTTCTCGGGCGCCGATCTTACCGAGATCTGCCAGCGGGCCTGCAAGCTGGCCATTCGACAGGCCATCGAGGCCGAGATTCGTCGGGAGAAGGAGCGCACCGAGAACCCCAACTCGGCGATGGACGTAAGTCATTAAGCACTTTCGAAGGGAATATCTATTTGATCATATTCCCACTTTCCCCCAGATGGACGAGGACGATCCAGTGCCGGAAATCACGAGCGCCCACTTTGAGGAGGCGATGAAGTTTGCTCGCCGATCGGTGTCCGATAACGACATCAGGAAATACGAGATGTTTGCCCAGACTTTGCAGCAGTCCCGCGGCTTCGGGCAGAACTTCAGGTGAGAACCCAAGGGGATACTCTCTCTAAGCCAGGTATCTTATTGATCTTTTCACTTTATTCTTGCAGATTCCCCGGTCAAACCGGCAACACCTCAGGGTCTGGCAACAACATGCCAGTTAACTCGCCGGGCGACAACGGCGACGATGATCTTTACAGTTAGATTTCTAGTTTTACACTGCAAAACAAAAACAAACGACAAAAAAAAGAAACTTTTTAAATGAATTTTTTCCTGTAAAACCGATCAAGCAAACACAAATCACATTCGCATCCCGGCGGCGACTAGCACATGGTCACCACCTTTGGCTAAGACATTCAGCCGACAGAGGAATTCGATTACATCCAATCTAAGAATTATATAAAATAATCACTTTTTGATACCATCTGTGTAGCCCGTCCACCGTGGCCACGGATCGTTGAGCGAAGCTGATTGTCAACCATTTTAATTGGCGACCCAATCCGCGCCTCACACACTTATCATTCGTGCATTGTCGGTAGAATGGCTCCGATATATGAGTTTCTATATACATAATTATAAACGATACACATACACACATACATTTAAAGATAAATACATATATTAAACACCGTAAAATTATAAGTGTATTTGGAGCTACGTTTTTAAGTGAATAAAAATTACAAATTCAATAAAGGGATCATGTATTAGTAATGGAGAAGGATTTGAAAAAGGGATATTAGTATTCGTGATTGACTAGTTTACGAAAAGAGATTGGTATTTTATAGTGCTTTTATGGACAACCTATTATTGCCAAAAGGATTATAAAACTGCCGTGGACCCAAACCAGGGTTTGAGGTGCAAATAAAATGGTCAGAAAAGAAGGATCACAGGTATCAATACCGATTTAAAAATATTTTCTCTATGCGCTATCTATCTTTACCTCAAAAACCTTCCCCGAAACCAGACCCCATAGTACAGCTTCTTACACCATCTTTAAAAACAATATTTATACATAAATAAACACAAATTTTTGTTTTATCGCATTTATTAAACTTGTATTCATTCGTCATGTTTGCTTTTCTTGTTATTTCTTTCCACTTTTATTTGCATTAATATGCTCTGCGACATAACAAGGACATCTTAATATGAAGTTAGTTGAATGCTTCTTCAATATTTAAATAATCAATCGTCATCGCATCGGTCTTATAAATAAACTTGCCTTGCCATTCTATTAGCTGCTGATTATGTAAATCAATGTGTTTTGGCATCGGTAAATGAACATAGGAGGAAATAATTAATAATAATAATAATTGTGTTAATGGCGAAAGCAGGAAACTCTCGATTTTATTAGCGTTTTTTTCTTTTTTTGTTTTATTCATGCAGCTTCTTCGGCGCTTAAGTTAAATAAAGTTTTTCTTTCCTTTTTTTTCAGTGTCTACACCTTTATTTGTTTTGTGTTTTATTTTTCAAATATTTCATTTTGCATTAATACATACGCATTCTGTTTTTTTTCTTTTCGTTTGTATTTTTTTACTTTTTTTTTTTGTTACACATACATAATTAAATACGCTTTATGCTTTATAATTACAACACAACAGTTAAAATACGAATAGGTTTTACTATTTTTTTGTTTCATTTAGTTTTATCCATTTTCTGTGACGTTAATTTGAAATATATTTGCGCGTTTTCGGTGATTCTTTCAACGATTCTTATTTTTTGAGCTTTGCTTGATGAAAATATTCGGTATGGCGTGGGTGTGTGTAAGTGTCCTTTGTTGTGTGCTTGTGTGTATTGGCTCATGTGTGTGTGTGCGTGTTGTTGTTGTTGTTGTTGTTGTTGTAGTTGGTATGTGGAAGAAAATGGCCAGCACTTTCTGCACCTTAATTAATTGCTAGAACTTTACTCGTTTTGATATATATGTTAGTTATTATTATTTATGTTCTTCTTCAATCCTCCCTCCTTCCTCATGATTTGTTTTGTTTTCCTTTTCGAAAATTTTCAAGAATTTGTTTGCTTTAAAGTCTTGAACATAGACTAGACACCAATTAAGATTAAAAACATACTTTCATATACTTTAGATTTATTTTGCCTCCTTGCCTTGCCGACAATTTAGAACGAGTTGTAGCAATTACACGTATGATATTTCTCGGTTTCTATATTATATGTAGTTTCTTTTAGCTTTGAACACCTGTCGACTGTTGGTATGCCAGTTGAATTGTTTTAATTTTATAATATTATATATACCCTACACATGCAAGTTCATTGATTATCCTTCTAAGATTTGTTTAGTTACGCTTTTTGTTGCTTTTTGTTTTTTCTTCTGTTCAAAACATTGGGTAGTAAAGTAGTTGGAGTCGTTTAGGTATAGGTTTTAGGTTTATAGTTTAAGCTCATTCAGTTATATAAATAGAGATATATGTAGGTATATAGGGTAGTACACACAGGTAGGTATATTGAACAGCAACGAAAACGGGAATATACTAAGTACACATTAACTAGGCCGTCGATATTGCTTTGATATTCATTCACCTAACAAGATTCGCTATGGCCCGAAAATAAAAGATACAATCGTAATGCTAAAGCGATCAAGATACAAGATCCCCAAGCAAATGCCACCCGGGTGCACACAACTTTCTCTTTCGATTTGAATCTCAAGCTCGCTACTCGTTCTAGCTACTCGCTGCTCACTCTAGCTACTCGCTTCTAGCTTTTCGCTCTAGCTATTCTCGCTCTTGCTGCTCTGCTGTTAATCGTTCTTGCTACTCGCTATTCGCTTCTCGCTCTCCGCTGCTAAATTTCGTATTTTTCGCTAGTTTTTCTCAAAGTTTTCTAAGTTGATCCCATGCAACATATTGATTGTGCCTTTAGCATTCACTCCCTGCTACTTTTAGTTTCTCCTTTGCTTCCTAACACCGAGAACCGAATAACTAACGTAACATATACTCGCTTCTGAGATCGCTTTCGAGTCGGGTTTTGGGCCAAATCTGATATCTTTCACTCCTCTCCGATGGCTAAATGGCTGGAGCACGCACCTGTTCCTAGACTAGTACATACATATACATTGATTTGAATTAAATTGGGGGACTTCCGCCAGCCCAGGTAAGTAAGTATCCTTCTTGCTGATGTGTGTGCGTGTAGAGAGGGTGTGTGTGTGTGTGGTATGTGTTCAATTTGCTCTTAGTTGATATATTTTGCTTAACTCGTTTGCTTATCGTTTAATTAGCAGCCAATGAAACAAGTGTGTTTGCGTTATTCTCTAAATTATGAATAAATCAATGGATAACAAAAAAAGGTTGTATATGAATAAACAAAGCTTAAATTAGTATTTTTAACATTCCGGTTGAGCCAATCGTTTTTGTTTTGCTGTTGTTTTTTGCTTTTGCTTCTTGTTTTTGTTTTTTTCTTGCCGCTGATTGCCGCAGTTGAATTCATTTTTGCCCAATTAAATACATTACAAATTACAATTGCTAAATACATACAATACAATTTCTTAACTCGCCTCGCTTTGCTATAGAAATATGGCAAAGCTATAGCTACTTAGCATCAACATGATCAACAGTTATCATAATCATAATCATCATCGTTATCATTATCATTATCATCGCTATCATCGTTATTATCGTTATCTTTGTAGTATTATGGATTAATTTCAATTATCAAATATTCATGATTAAGTTTAGATGATTCTTGTGTCCTTTGTGTACGTGTTTGTTTGGTATTTGTGCCTTGTTAGAGGATGGTTCTTCTTTCTGTCTGTTATCCTGCTGTCTGTGGTTCATATTGCTCAATTTGAAAGAAAACATGGTTACGTAATATAAAAGAAAAGATCCTAAGAAGCCTGCAAGTGACCGTTCCCTTCAGGTTTCAGTTGCTGCTGCTTGTTGTTGTTGTTGTTGTTGCTGTTGTTGTAGCTGTTGTTGATGGTGGTTTTTGTTGTTGGTTGTTCAGACTTTTTATCGTGTATCGGTGATATTGTTTTTGCTGCCAAATATCTTCACCAACTGTGACTCGTAGTCATCAATGTTGCGCTTCATAATATCCATGCAGGGACCCAGCAAACGCTCAAATGCCTTCACATCCAGGACTAATTTGGGGGCGAAACAATCATAGAATTAGTTTTATTTTAGAATTACAAAAAATATATAAAAACACATAGTGCATGCTGGTGGAAGGAGGAGGATTTCTTGGAGAGAGATCAAGGGTTTTAGTACTTTGTTTTTTAAAACCAGGTTAAGTCACAGCAACACATATCCTTCCCATGCATTCCTCTTGTTTCTTGATTGACCACCACAGGCCCCTTTATATATCTTCTACATTACTGCCTTCTCTTACCGATCCAATAAAACCCTGGATGCCTGTGTCGGCTTCAGACATTCTTTGTGCTCTGTGTTTTTTTTTTAAGGTAAAAAGGTGCGGGATTTCCCTCTTGTCACATATGCTTGATTGCGTGTGTGTGTGTCAGAATAAAACCAATTTATAAATTCACTTGAATTTTTTTTTTTACTTTTAAATGATGAATTTTAAAATGCATTTTTTTTAGAAAACCAAAAAGTTGCTTGATACATTTGAGAATTTCGTTGGGAAACCTATCGAATAATAGCGATTTCACAAATTCGTATTGCGACGGGCCATGTCGGTGTACATTTGCTCATAGATCACCACATTGCGCTTGAGAATGTCGGTCAGGTAGCCCAGAATGCGTTCGAAGGCTTCGGTGTCTAGGACTGGACGGAGTTTTGAGTTTTAATTTAGTTTAATATCTGTAAATCTACAGAAGCCCATTTAAAGAACTTTTTTTTTTAGCTGAGTTGGTCACCTGTTTTACATAATTAAAAACAAGAAAGGAAACTAGGCTCAAGAAGCCGAAGTTTATATACGCTTGCAGTCTGTAAATTTTTAGCAATTATAACCAATTTTTGAAAAATTAATAGACATGTTAATCTTCCTGAAATTCAACCATGATTCTTATTTTGAACATAAAAGCTAAATCCAAGTTTTTAAGTTGAATTTGTCTTATTACACCTATTAGAACGTCTTTCTTCCTTAAACATTTTTGAAAAACATATTTCAAAGCGTGTAATTTATATACTTATGCAAACCGTATCCGAAATAAAAATAAGAAGGACTAAGCTAGGTAAAAACTAATTTTTTCATGGCAAACAACTTGATAAAAACCTCACAATTAATTTGTTATTAAAGCAGGGATTCCTCTCAGCCAAAACAGTTCTTTAAATTGGTCTTAAACTACTGCCAACTTCCACAAGGACTATCAACTAATACAACTACTGCTACGCATAACTAATCAAGTCGCAAGTTGTCAAAGTATTCGCGCAGATCCTGTTCCAGATAGCGATAATCGCTAATGCTGCGCTGAATGCCCCCACTGCACTTTCCCATGAGGCGTTCGAAGCACACAACGTCCAGGACTACGGATAAGGATGCAGATACAGATACACACACAGAACACGATACGATACGAGACAACACAACACAACACACACACAACACATATGTACGTGTGTACGAAGGACAAGGAAACAAAGAACAAATAAACAAAAGCATTAGGGATTAGGCCAAGCGGGAGTTTGGTAGCTGGGAGCTGGAAGGGATCGGCCGAATTGCTTTCCGTGTAGCTATTCCGCGCCCGACTCTCACTCCTGGCAGGACACTCACATGCTAGCTTGACGGGGCCGCCTGTGGCGTAGACGGAGGCGGCCCTTGGCCGATGTGTAACCAGCGCCAGTTCGCCAAAGTACTGGCCCTTGCCCAGCTGCGAGATCTCCACCTCGGCATCGTCCTGGTCCATGCGCACAGAGACTGTGCCCTCCTCGATGAAGTACATGCCATCGGCGGCATCACCTGGGGGAAATGCAAGAAAAATCGAAGCTTTTTAGAGAGAGTCTCTAAAGGGAATACAGAAGGAACTAACTTAAAGCAAGGAACCATTTTTGTGAGGATTTTGAATTTTGTATTAGCAATAAATGCTAACCTTAGGGGTTTCCCTGATTTTAAAGCTAATTTTGAAGCTGAAAGCTTACTTATTTCCTCTGTTCTTCACCCTAGTCAGGCTTCACTGTCTCTACTTACCCTGCTTGATGATGCGTTCGCCATTTTCGTAGCTCTTTGAAACCAAAGCATCCGCCAGATTCATGCGTTCGTAGTTCTGCAAGGCAAAGGGAGTTGGTTTTATATATATATGTAAGTATATATAGTATTTATCGATTTGAAGGAGTAGACGACAACACCCACCTGCAAGGCCTTCAGCATGGGCACGCTGTTCAACAGCTCCTCGTACATTTTCCGCTTCCTGAAGGCCGACTTCAACAGGATGCGACGGAAGGTCTGGCGATCCATGGCCCAAAGTAGACCACTCGTTTCCGCCTGCACGGTGGCCGCTCTACATGGTTAGATAAATACATATTTAAATGAAATTTAAATTTCGAACATCTCTACTATATATATAGACCGATTAGCACGTTGTAATTGTCGAGCAGACAGCGCGGAAAATTTGGCATAATGAATCGATCAAACATACGAGACAGAGGGAGAGAGCGAGAACCATCACATACCTGGGCATGTTGTACAGCAGCGCTAATTCGCCAAAGAGTCCGGTGTGAGTGTAGGTGTTAATGTGGTTGTCATCGATATAGACTTTGTAGATGCCTCTGCGGGATTACGGAAAAAGAGATAGTAAGAGTGAGAAAGAGCAATGAGAGCGAGAAAAAAGCACTTTAATTGAATGCAATTTATAATTTATGCGGTGCAATGCGTGGCGCTCATCAATATGTAAATGCCTATTAATTGCCATATCAAATGCAAATGCCAATTCAAATACCCATTAATTAAGCCCCTCACATAAATGAATGAGCCACGAGGCACGAGGTTCTGCAAGAGTGATGAAGCGGCCATAATTCTTTGCTTTCACTCGAGAGAAATCGGAAAAATATATGGCATTAAGCTGCCAAGGGTTCTTTGCGTTTTCTTTGATTTTAACTGTATGAGAAAATATTCTGTTCAAGTTGGGAAATTGCTAATAGAAAGGCAAGCGTTTAGCTAACTAAACTTAATGAGTGCTTAAGGAATTACGTTTTTTTTAAGAAATGCTTTTTAATAGTTTATATTTTATTCGTAAAATGACTCCCTGATGTTAATCTCATAAAATGAATATACTTTTAATGTAAAATTTTATCTCTATAAAAAGCTAGTTACAATTAACTTTGAGCCCTTCAACCTACTTTTAGGATAAGCATAACTTCGCTTAACAAAATATTCTCGAATACTTATACTTATATTTAGGAACATATAATACAAAAAGTCCTCTAATAATCCATGCTAATTTATTACGAAATCAATAAAACTTCCCTAAACTCAGCCTTAACTTTTGGCTCTGCCAAAAGATGTGCATTATTCATTGAGTTTGATTGGAAATTTGTTTTGTTTTACTTACGATTCAATAACATAAAAGTTATCGCCATCGTCGCCCTGGCGAATGATGTAGTCCAAGGGCTGAACCTTGCGCTCGAACATGGCATCCAGGACCTGGTTCATCTGCGAAAACAAATCGATTACAAAAGGGACGAATGAATTCCGGAGAGAGTAGGAGGGGAGAATGGGAGCCATCCTGGTGGAGGGATAATCCCCACACCGAAAAGGAAAAGGGAACCGCAGGCAGACACTTATTCGGGTTAAACGCTGATGCGTGTGTGCTGCCCCAGCTCCTGGAGCTACTCCTGCTCTTGCTCCCACTCCCCTTTCCTGTACTTATGATTTATATAGCCAGGGAGTTAAGCTTACCTGCTCCTTGTCGAGGGATCGGAAAAGCAGTACATTCTTCACCGACTCCACCAGTCGGGCCCGCTGCTCATCTGTCTTGGGGAACACGGCAGTGGCACCATCATCGTCGTCATCCGCCTCCGGATCGTAGGCCTCGGCGAAAACTGATTTGCGGCGCGTGCCCTGCATCACGGGCGGCTCGGCTGTGGGCGAGAAACCAAAGGGAAACCATAAATCAGGCGGCAGTACAGGGATTTTCCAATAAGTAAGCTGGCTATGGACATGGCCAAAGCTAAACAAAGTTCAGCATCATCATCATTGTGTTTGGTTACCCCAAAATACACCCTCGCCCAGCTCGGTCTCACTCTCTGAATGGAATTTGCTGCTCTGGCTTCAACATCTCCTGCTGGGCAGCAATTGCAATTTCAGATGAAACTGCAGAGCAGCAACAGCAGCTCACATATCAGATACGGAATAATCCCATGGAATTCGTTTCCAAGTACGGCCAACTCTGTGTGACAAGCATGTACACAAATTTTTCACTCGGCTATTGAGTTGGAGAACACACGTAAAGAAAAAACTAGCAAGAAGTATAAGCTTAAAAGCTATTTGAAATAATTAAGAAGTTAGATTGTTTAACTAACTAAACATATTTGAAGTTTAACTGCTATAAATTAATATAATATCTTTAGAAATTAATAAATAAACCCTCATAGATTTCAAATACACAAGAATTCTTTATTTTTCAAGGAAAAAAGAGGTCTTAAAATGTCGAAGAATATGTTTTTTCTTTACATACAATTATTGTAACCCTATGATTTAATTTTGAAAGTATATTTGTTTCTAAAATAATAGAATCTTTTGAGACATTTTTTAATAAATGTACAGAGACTTTAAACTTTTCAATCATAGATTATTCATCACTTCCTTTCAGTGTTCTCCTGTTGCCCTGACAGCATCTCACAGATCCATCTCGAAGATTGTCGTTTCCGACAATTAGAAGTGCATAAATGCCACAGATCTCCGTACACGAATATTTGTCCAACATGCGGGACAATCAGAGCACACACTAGGAGAACATATGTATGCATGTAATTCCGCTTCCTGTTCTTCCCCTCCCCCCAAAATATTTAAATGAATTTCCCCCACGGATCCGACTCCTCCCCATTCGTCAATATTTAAATGCTTGTTTGTTGAGACGGTTTCACATGACCACCAAAATCAATTGCTGTGATTATGCATTTAAACCCAAAAAACACAACACCTTAAGTGAGCATGTTTTATGCTCTACGTTTTTGATGTTGTTTCGGTCAACGAAATTCAAGTGTTTCGCTTGAGCTTACCGGCCAATAAATTACCAGACACCTGAGTGGACATTTTCAATTGCAGCAAGTCGCAGCAGTTGAGGCAATTATTTTTTGGTGCGTGTGCGTGTGTGTTTCCGAATTTAGTTACGATTTCGAATCGGTTGCAGCGACAGGCCGAGAAACCAGTTTAGGCATGAACACGTTTAAAAAACACAACTAGAAACAAAAAATATGTATAGTGATATTTTAGAGGGGTGTAAGGGGGTTCGTTCGAGTGTATATGTAACTCAAGGTGAGTGCTGTTGTCGGAGACACAGAATAATCCAGCACACAGACAGGCACTGAGCTTAGCTTTCCCGTCACACGCTGCGTATGCGTAATAAATATTTATGCACTCGAATGTTTGGCGAAGCCTTCAGCAAGTCAGTCGAGCATCGAGATTGTTTGTGTAAGCGTTCTGTATGTACAGATATATATACATCTATAGCAGCAACAAAAAAATCACAGGTTTTGGTTTCGATTTCGTTAGAATTTTTCTACTTTTTCGCACTCGTTGTCGCCGTCGTGTCAAGCTGCCAGTTAAAGAGTGTCAACCTAATGATGCAATTACAGTCCACAGACAGCCAGGCACGCACTGTGGATTTTCTCTACATTTTCGTTGGATTTTCCCTGCAATTTCCCACCGACAGATAAATGGCAAAGTGCACACGTCTTTATATTGTTTTTTCCTGGTATTTATTTTTATATATAAAGAGAGAGCCTGCTGTTTGCATTGTGCAGAGGCAGCGTCCATGTCAAAGGACGCCCACGTCCAGAATCTTGAACAGAAATCTGCTCTCTGCTCTGGTTTTTATTGCAAACGCGGCACTGGCCAGAGTTTGTTGAGATTTTTGATTTACACTCGCGCCTCTGGCATTTGAAATTCCAGAGACGAAATAAGCAGATTTTAGATTTCAGATTTCCATCAATCAGACAGCTTTATGCAGTCTGGGGGAAAATGAGGAAAATACAACTTGGATGGGTTTCTATCAAATTATTTAGACAGACAAATTTTTCTTACTGGCATAAACAACACTAAAATATTAACAAAAGAATTTTAAATTTCAATAAAGGAGAAAGCTTGTTTAATTTATTTTATTTGTAAGTTTTTCGAAATTTATTTAGAACTAGAAAAGAATTATAAAGAAATAAACGCTTCCCAAGAAAATCTAATAAGGAAAGATTTGACTTGTAAAATTGTGAATTGTGAAATGAAAATTCTATTTGATTTGATGTTATCATGAAAACCAACTTGAGGCTTTTTTTCCTGAGAAGGTTTAAAATTGTAATCAAATATCAGTACCTCAAGGATAAACTCCTAAATCTCATTAGATAATTGCTGCCAGTAACAGAATTGTCAATAAAAGCGGTGAAAAGGATTTAATTTCTTAAAACAAATGTAATTCAAAGAAATGCTTTCAACTCTAATCCTTAAAATCACCAAAAGTAATTACAGTTTTATAAAGGAATACGAACTGGGAAAGATTTAATGTTTGTTAACTAAAAGTTGGCAACGGATGCACTCAAAGTATTTCAATTAACTAAGTTGCTTGCTTTAGAAACACACCAAGCACACACAGACACACACACACACACAGAGACTGCCACACACCCATGCAAATAAGCTGGTGAATTCAATTAGGAATTGCAAATAAAAAGTTGGCTGCATTAATTTCATTAGCAGAGTGAGACAACGGTTACGAGGACGACTGCAACTGCAACAGCGAAAACGAGTGACGGCAAGAGATCGGGAGATACTATTAAATGGAAATGGAACGACAACTTCTGGCATTGTCGATGTCAGCACGAGTGACTGACTGAATGACTGACTGAATGGATGGAAGGATATATGGATAGATAGATGGCTGAATGGATGGACAACTGGCTAACAAACTGGCTGACAAGCTGCCCGAAAGACGCGTTTGATATGTGCGTGTTGTCGTGGTGACGTCCTCCGAGCGACTGAAAGTGCCAATGGTTTCAATGCCGCAGGAGGCGCAGCATCCTAGCCAGTCTGCTGCTGTCTCTGCCCCTGCTCCTCCAGCTTCCTCTTCTCCCCTTCCGCTGGAGTCGCTGTGATGACAGGCAAACGTCAAACCAAGGCGGAAATAGTGCCTGTAAGTAGGCAGCACAACACGCCACTCAAGCGGTCCAGTGGTTGTCGGCTGTCTATTTATACGTATCCCTACTATATATATATATATTCTGTGTGTTTGCTAGCTGTCTGTCGCTTTGTTGGCCCCTACACTGAACGCAATAAACCACAAGCTTTATTCCATAATAGAATATATTCCAAAGCTAAAAGAAATCTTGCCAAGATGCCACGAAGCAAAACTAGAACGTTTTAGAAGGTCTCTAAATTGTACTAATTAACTACCGATTTCTTTCACTGTTCTTTTTATAAATAGCAGCCACACTTTGCTTTGTCTTGATTAACATGAGCATTCCCTCAGCTTTCCGCCATCAGCATTCATATACACATTATTATTAAGCGCAACAGGAGGATGCTGCTGCTGCTGCTGTGCAAGGGAAGCGAGAGAGACAGCTGCTGCGGCTCCTGGCATTTCCGTTCGGGTTTGCCCCAGCAAGCGGGCCTAGAGTCCTGCCACAAACGCCGCTGGCATGTCAATAATGTTGAAATGTAGCCCCCCTCACCTCTCCTAACGCCCTCTGCAGCAAACTAGAACTAGAACGTTTTAAAAGGTCCTTAAATTGTACTAATTAACTACCGATTTCTTTCACTGTTCTTTTTATAAATAGCAGGCACACTTTGCTTTGTCTTGATTAACATGAGCATTCCCTTAGCTTTCCGCCATCAGCATTCATATACACATTACTATTAAGCGCAACAGGAGGATGCTGCTGCTGCTGCTGTGCAGGGGAAGCGAGAGAGACAGCTGCTGCGGCTCCTGGCATTTCCGTTCGGGTTTGCCCCAGCAAGCGGGCCTAGAGTCCTGCCACAAACGCCGCTGGCATGTCAATAATGTTGAAATGTAGCCCCCCTCACCTCTCCTAACGCCCCTCTGCAGCATTTTCCACAAAAGCCTGGCCCAGCCAACCGCCAAACCGGGGCGTGTCATGCGCCTTGTGTGCCCGATGAAGCGGACGCCTGGGCTGAGCTGAGCAACAGAGCTACAGAGCTGTTCATCAGCATGCTTCAGTGGACCAGGTCCTGCCAAACATAGCCCCACCACTCTTGTACAGGGAAATGATTAAAAAAAAATACGTGAAATTAAAAAAAACAAGTATTTTAAAACTACATTAAGTTTAAAATGGTAAATTCTTGATTAATCAATGTAAAAATTTGTAAATTTATCTACAAGAGATTCAGAAAATCTTATTTATATTAACAATATTATTTTATATTTTATATTAAACTAAGAACAAAACCCACCTTTAGTTAGTTTATACATTTCTTTCTCTGTACCTTTTGCCCAGTTTCCCTCATTTTGTCCATTGGCTGGACTTTGTGGCCAACATGTTGAGCGTTACAGAAAAAAAGGTGGCCTGGTCAGAGCATACCTTTGGCCAAAAACAACGCCTCCGCAAAGCGCACACCTTATTAAGCCGCAATGGCCTATGCGGCGTATGCGCGATATTTAATGTCACACGCTGCTCGAGGGAAAGCCACAACACACTTTTGGTCTTAATTAAAATTAAAAAAATACTTGAGTTCAGAACGATTCTCACTGAGAGCGAGGGAAATCTTTCAAATTGAATTTCCAATTTCATTTCTATAATGGTTCTTCCATTTATTCACTGAATTCATAGAATATTTTCCATCCTCTTTATATTTTCAATTTTCTCCCAATGTTAACCCTTAAAGCCTCAAGTAAACATAAAAAAACTTTCCAACAGGATTTATATACAGCCACAAATAGACATCAAAGCATAAAAATACAGACACCGATCGATGAAGCGCGAGGCTTGGGGGTCTATGTGGAAAAATGTGGAAAACTGGGCGGATAGCGTGGGAGGGCGTTGGTCCGGTGGGCGTGACCAGGAGCTATTTGCGTGTCACTTTCGCTCCAGTTGAGTTTGGGGAGCCTGAAGCGATTACGCTGGCTTCACTGAACAACAGCAGCCAGCAGCGCCAATTGGCCATCCCAGAGACGGGTTAATAGTGAGACAATGTTCAGACCAGACAAAACTATATATACATATCTAGATATATATTTAAATCCATACAGTTGAAGTTCCTCTGCTGCAGCTAAAACTTTCCAATTTTACGAGTACAAACTAGTGACAGTCTGAAGGCTACAATTGCTAACATATATTCTAGTTCATGAAATTGTACTTGAAATTTATTTGTCAGAAGTTTGGATTTTTAACTAATTTAGAGAGAAAAAGAAATTTTGGCACACTTTACTTGCTAGTTAAATAATCAAAAACCAAATAAATATAATATATATTTATGAAAAAGTTAAGCTGCTTTGAATATGAACTATTAAATTTCCCATCCAATTCCTAGAAAATTCTCTCTTTAATTATTTCAATATTTTTTCTACCATTCAACTAAGCTGAGATTTAATTTGCATTCCATATAGAGACTCTGCCTGATTGAGAGACAGGAGTCTGACTGACTGTAAGTGGACGCTGTTGTTCAAACGGCGAAGGGATTGGCAGCTGCATTCATGTTGGCTCAGCTCTCCTAGGGCTGCTGTGTGCACAATTAATAGATTTTTAATGACAGGAGCAGCAGTTTCCCCCAGCAGTTTGCCTTGCCACTTGACATGGCAACCCCATAGCCCATACTCATCCTCAC
>VNJS01006083.1:0-20738 GCA_008042575.1 Drosophila watanabei | reverse complement strand
AGCGGTTAGCGACCGAGAAAGAGAATGCGAGTACGAATTCAAACTTTGTGGCGCACGGTTGGAAAAGCAGCAGAAAACACAGAAAATCGAGAACCGAAAACGGAGGAAGAAGAAGCAGCAGCTGAAAGAAAAGCGACAACAACAAAAGGCAGAATCGAGACTCGCGTGTCTGTTGGTGTGTGCATATGCGTTTTGTATAAGTGTGCGACGTGCATTCTGCATACACATAAGTTTAAATTAAATACTTTGGCTTAATTAAATACTTCCGCGGCGTCGTCGTTGTTGTTGTTGATTTTTGCCTCTTCTTTACGCGCTTGTCTACGGTTATCGATTCTCGTTGTCTCGCTCGCTCCGGCACTCGCACGCAGCGAGTTGTTGTTTATCTGTCGTCTCCCTCACTCTCTCTTTCCCTCACCGTCGGGTTTTGTTTGTGTACTGAAAAGAAGCAGCAGAAACGGCAGCAAACAAAATAAAAACCCAAGACTGCGAAAAGCATAAATAATAAACAACGAGACAAGTGCGAAGTGGAAAAGCGCAGCCGACAAACAGGTAAAAAAGAAAAGCGCTAACGGTGAAAGTGAATTTTTTGCAAGCTGTCTCTGTATGCATGTGTCAGTGTGTGTCAGTGTGGAAAAGTAGCAACAACATTTGTTGAATAAGAACAACCGGAAGATTTTGCCACCCACGAAAATTCAGCACAAAAGGGCCGCGCAAAAAGTAGTAGATTTTGACTCTCTCTCTGTTCCGCAAGAGCCAGAGAGCAGAAACGGGCGCGTGGCAGAACAAGAACAAAAAATAAAATAAAAATAAGTAGTAGCAGAAGTAGCAGCAAAAAAAAAACAGTGTTGCAGTTTTGCTGCAGCGGCTCCCTCTCGCTCTCTCTCTCTCTCTCTCTCTCTATTGCGTGTCTCTCTTGCAACCCCTAAAATGGCTCTCTCTTTTTGCTCTCTCTCTCTCTCTCTCTCTGCGCTCTGCGCCGCTTTTCTTCTCTCTCTTCAGTCGAAGTTTTCCATTTTCCTGCATTTGACTGACATTCGCCAGCACGGCGTCGTGTGAAAAACTACGTGTGAAAAACTCAGGCGGCAAAAAGCTCAGCAATTTTCACTTTACCCCCAGAGCGTGCTACTATACGGTGTGTGTGTGCGTGATTTGCGAATTTATCGGTAGTTTTCGGAGTTACCACAGTTCGCAGAGTTCCCAGGGAGTTGTAAGTAACTGTCAGATTTTCGGCCCATTTGACAGGTGCAGTGACACTAGTGCATTCGCTATCGCTTTACGCGGACGCTCTTCTTTAATTGAACAATAATGTGATTTTTCGTTCAAAATTCAGAAAATCGTAACAGAGCAAAAACCGAAAAATAACATTTGCAAAACGGGAGAGAAAAAGAAGTGAACCAAGCTAAAAATCGAAGCAAATTTCTCCACCAAAAAAAAAAAGAAAAAAAAAAAACGAACTGAAAATCGGCAAACAAATTTAGTGTGCAATCAAAATTGTTATTGTTGTTGCCGCCGCGCCACCATTTTGTAAGCGAAAAAAACCAAAATCGAAATGAAAAGGAAAATGAAAACGGACAAGATATGAAAACAAAATAGAAAAGAAATGAAAAGCGCTGCACGTCACAAAGTTCAGCGTTCAGTTTTTGCCGTTTACCGTTGTTCGTTCGCCGCCGTTCCATTAATGAAAAATCCACCCTCACAAACAAAACAAAATCAGCCGTCCGTCGGTGTCCGTGTGTCGCTCTTTGGCACACGTGTGTGTGTGTGTACTTCTGCGGCTGTGTGCGTGCGTGCGGCATTTTCCATTTTCCATAAGGGTTGTACACACAACAAACACACGGGGGCCCGAAAAAGTTTTTCAAGTTTACTTTTACGCGATTTTCACAGCACTTCTTTCTCGCTTCCCGGACACAGTCCCTTCTTCGTCCGTCCTTCTCTATTTTTTGTCCTGTTCTGCTGTTTCCCTGCCCCTGCCAGCCCTTGTGCCAAGTCATTCTGACATTTCGGCCATATTCCTTCTGCTTTCCGTTCTCTTTCTGCCGCTTTCTCTTCCCGTTTCTCGTTGGTTTTGTTATTTGCCGGCGCTTTTTCGCTGCTTTTCCATCTGTTTTTGACAACTTTCCGAGGGTTGTTTAAGCATTTTCCTTTTTTCTTCGTCCTTTGATTAATGCCTCCGGTTTACCTTTCCAATTAGAACGAATTATGATTGTCATTCTACGATTTCTTTTATGTTTTTCCACCACACTTGCTTGTATTTCCAAAATAATTGTTCTATATTTTCCGTTTCCTCAGTCTGTCGCATAATTAACCTCATTTGATTCTGATAAGAAATGTCCAGCTCGATGAATAGTAGCCATCCAATTGGTTTATTTGAAATGAGTTTATTACTATTGAAGTTATATATTTTTTATTGTTGTTTAATGGCTTAGTTTATTCAGAACATTCCTTAATTGTTATTACAAAAATTGCAACGTTTTTAAATAATTTTACGAGTTAAAAATATGATTTGGAATATATTTTCGTTTAAATAATTAAAGCCCTCTTTTTTTTTTTGTTAAAACATTTGAATGGATGGATATTACCTTGCCTATCGTTTGAATTTGAAAGCTTTTTCATTCGTTAAATTCTAGATTCACATCTGCTTTGAATGTGAATCCTTTAAATGCTGCTCTTTTATCATCGCGCCAAGTGTGAATTTGAATAAATTCAGTTACACTTGATTGCCTCGAAACATTTAAATTATTTTTTATGGGCGCATTCAAGGAGGTAATCGTGCCAAAGTGATATCCTGGGAGTCCTGGGAAATTGGAAATGCAAGCAGAGTTTCCCCGTGTGGATATTGAATGACTGTCGAAAATATATATGTATATTTGCTGTGCTTTTGATTCGTTTTTGATTATTAATAAACCCAAATTTCTCTCTCATTTTTATTCGTCTTGCAGCTGGTAAATCAATCCAACATACAAGAACAGCCAGCGAAGAAACGGAAAATTTATCACGCAAATCAAAAGTGCAATAAAAAGCTGCAAGTGTTTTACACTGCGCTAAAGGAGGAAGTTGAAGATAGTAAATAAACAAGCAGAGCCACAGCTACACCACCATAAAAAACTACAACTACAACAACCAACAACATCCCACATCAACACCAACCAACAATTACAAATATTTACAACTCATTTCTCTCGCTGAAGAGATTCGAGTGTGAGCTACATAAATCGCGCGCGCGTTTCCCAAGCGTTTTTCCCCCCCAAACCGATCGAAAAGATCGAAAATCGCGCGCCTTCGTCGCACGTAATTGAATATATATATTTTTCGCGCAACCACTGGGCTCAGGCCACAAAAATCCGCCAAAATTCTACACCAACAAACTTTAATCAGCCCCGAGATTTCGCTCCAGTTCGCAACGGCGACCACAATGCCCTACAACGGCGCTAGCAACGGCAGCGGCGGTGGAGGCGCCAGCGGCGGCGGCGGAGGAGGGGCCACCATAGTCGTCACCGAGGGGCCGCAGAACAAAAAGATCCGCACCGGTGTCCAGCAGCCCGGCGAGAATGATGTGCACATGCATGCTAGGGTAAGTTTGCTTTTATTGTTAATATATTATCAAAAATCATGAGACACTCGGCTAACAAATTAATATTTTTATGAAGTTATTTTAATGTGAGCCAAAACCTTATTTTGACAATGTTTTAGGGTCTAAATAGCTTATCATAACGTGTAGAGAACATTATTATAATAAGAAGAAATTTGTGTTAAAGCTAAAGATTATAATATCTATAGAACACATTTTCTTTGTCATAAAAGTAGTTAGAAAACTAAAGAATCATGCAGAAAAATGGTATATTTTAACACTATAAAGCATTAAACCAGAGTTAACATCAATCAGATTTGAATTTCATAAATATGAAATGTATTCCGATGAAAGAAATCCAACAGGTTTTTAGTCACATATACAAAATTACCCACAAAACTGAAATTTTAGGTTGCATTTGATTTTTTCAAAGTGCAGATCCCACCTTTCATTTAAACCAGAAAGCTCTTGAGGTGGGTGATCCACTCTAGCCACCCTCATCAGATGCGATTCCCGTATCCTGGTTGTTTTCGTCCAGCTCACAGCACCCATTCACCACCTTTTACCGCTTTCTGATCCCTCGTATACTTTTTGGATGGTGTCCGCGGGCTTTTGGGCGGCTGGCCTTGCTGATAAATCCGGGGTGTTCGTGGCCATGGGTGGTGGTGGTGGTGGGTAGTTGCTGCTCCGATTCTGATAAAGTTTTCCGCATTGGGGGTTGAATTGGTGGCCGAATTGCATGGAGCTTATCGGGGAGTCGCGATTGCGATATCGTACAGTTTTATCTAGTATAGCACAGAGTTGATTTTGGTTCGTTTTACTATTCAATATTGTCAAAAATCAGAATGAATGGCAAGCATAACTTGAAAACAAATTTTGCATAAATTTACGAGTTCGTTTATGTCAGAAAACAGTTTTTGTATGCATAAAATATATGCTTTTACTGGTAAAATATGTATATTTTATAAAATATATGCTTTTATTGGAAAAAATTAATATTTCATATATTCATTTATGCTTTGGCACTTTTTGGAGTGGTCTTGCTTCCGGTGACATTTATGGGAGCAAAAATAATACCTAATTTTCATTTTATGGATTGATTCTAGCTTTAGTTATTGGGTGACTGTGATTAAGCGTTAAGATTCAAGAGATTAAATATTTTTCAACTTTTCAGCGAACTTTAAAATTTTCAGAACGCCTAATTATACAGCTTCTGTAGATCCTTATTTTTTAAGAATTCCTGTCCTAGAAAATTCATTACAAACATATCGATCTTATAAGATTTCAATTCTTAAATATATTTTCTGGTATTCTCAACTCAATTTGATTTTATTATAATTATTCCAATAGAAACAGAGTCTAGAGTTGCGAATTGCGAATTGCTGACTCTACATAGCGACTGAGCACACTTGGTGCAATTAGCTTACAGCTTTCTCTTGCCGCCGGAAAACCATTATAATTTCCCATGGCCTGAAACTTGTGTTCTCACCCACGTCGCCTGCAGCAGCCACTGCAAATGCAACTGCCGCAGAAACAGCAACAGCAACAGCAGCAGCAGCAGCAACACTGTTGGCAGCAATTGTTGCTGCTCTTGTTGTGTTTCGTCGAGGGTTGGAAAAATCGATTTCGTAGCGTCGACGGTGGCTGGCTGGGAAACTCTCGTTTGTCTGCTGGCGACTTGCCGGCGCTTTATCAGCAGCGCTCGTCGCTGCGATAAAAATGTTGATTCTATGCCGGGGCACAGCAGTCAATAATGGCCAAAAAGGGAGCCAGACGGGGCGCTGCGCTCGATGGTTTATTGATTCGGTTTTTGGGTGGCATTCTCAACATGGATATTACTTCATTTTGGCAAAAGGAAATTCTTGTGTTGTGTGTTTGCCGGCGGCTGGCTGTGTGTGCAATGGAAATGAGAAAGAAAAGCGCCGGAGAGTGTGTGTGTGTGTGTGTGTGTGGAGAGCGACAAGCTCTTCTTGCGGCCGCGCAAAGTATGCAACAATTTTTCTCTTAGCCTGCGCTCAAACAACGCCTAATGGGATGCTCATCGGGCTATACTACACGTACATTATGTTGTATATATATATAAGAGATGTATTTATATCTGTCTGCGTGTGGCCTTTGAGCTGTTGCTTCCGTCTGCTGGTGCTGCTGTGCTGCTCCTAGTCCTGTCGTGGCAGCTAGTCCTGATGTGTTGCTGCCGCTGCTGCTGCTCGCACACACTTGACTTGACAGCGCAATTAGCACATGAAGCAGCATCTTCTCGTCATTTCAAGAGCTGCCTTTTCCGCAAAGTCCGCCGGACTGCTGCTGCTGATGCTGGTGGAGCTGCTCCGTTTGTCGCTTTTCCACTTGGCATCGTTTACGCTCTCGCTTTGACTGCCCTTGCTGGCAGCAGCGAGCGTACCTGTGGGCTCCTCATCCCCTAGTCCTTCACCATTCGTCATCCCTACTGGAACTGCGTACGTGCCCAAAAGGCGGAGGAGCAGCAGGCCGCCAGTTGGTTGCTCTTCCATGTGATTAAGTGCACTCGTAGGCGGATGCGCTAAATCCCATGAACGAAGCAAAGGCAAAAGAACTTTGGCCCACTCGTCGTCGTCGTCATCGTCGTAGTCGTTGTCGTTGTCGTTGTCGTGTGGCAGGTTAAACGATTTAGTTCTTGCCCTTTCGCCAAAGCAGCCAGAGATCAGACAATGTGTCAGCCACGAAGGCGAGGGCGGG
Source organism: Drosophila watanabei (assembly GCA_008042575.1). Classification (NCBI taxonomy): domain Eukaryota; kingdom Metazoa; phylum Arthropoda; class Insecta; order Diptera; family Drosophilidae; genus Drosophila; species Drosophila watanabei. Next base: position 14,455 of record VNJS01006083.1, on the reverse strand, counting down.
ACGGATGTATGGAGGAGCTCTTGGCGCTCTTGCAACTCTGACCCACTAATGGCAGGTTAAGCCCCAAAGTTGCGAAAGGAAAATCCAATAGAATATGCCCAAGTAGCTGTGGAGCATCTCAATGCGGATCTCAGTCTCTTTGAGGAACTTTGTCTTTTGATTAAAGTTAATTCCAAAACAATTCACAGAAAATTTTTGTTAAATTTGTATTAAAACAATATCATATTGCTTTGAGTTATTAGTAGCAAGGTTTTAGATACTCTTTTTGATATTTAAGTTGTAGCTGTGACTTGAGTTCATTTGTTTTTAGAGAAACCAAACTTAAACCTGGGAATTTTGAGCTAGAAAAGGTAATGTTAAAGACAAATTTCACGATTTTTAGATGCTATCCTGCATACAACCTTTGTAGCCTGCAGACATTTTCAATTTGCCAAAAGGCTAGGGCTTTTGTGATGCCATCTCCTGTCTAAAAATCCCATATGCAAGCCACCAAAGTCTGTCTGGCATCCGATAAAATCATCAGCATCAGCATCAGCATCATGCTCGCGCGTCGTCTGTCATTTGCACTTTTCACCCAGACTCACGTTTCCCCGGTTTTTTGGGAAAAGGGTCAGCAGCCAATGCGTTTGGATGCTGCGACATCGCGACTTCCACAGCCGCCGATGCGTCTGGCAGCGTGACGCATGCTGCAGCAACACAGAGAGAGAGAGAGATCCACTCACACACATACAGTGTTTCCGACATGGTCATGGCAAATAAATTCTGCATCCAGACCCCGCCCAGCCAGACTCCCGACAGCATCCTCCTATCCTCGCATCCATCCATCTATCCATCCAGACAGTTATAAATAGAGAAGGCAGGCGAGGCAGACTGCAGTCTGACCAACGGACGATGCATCCTTGGCAGCCACTCCACTCCATGCCACACCATTCCACTCGACTCCACTCCACTCCACGCCACTCTCTCCTCCACTCCACTCCAGTTGCCAATGATGTATTCAAAAAATCAGAAACCATTTTTTGGTGGTGCGTGTCTCGAGGCCCAAAACACGAATGCCACCCCGGAAAGTGGAACCCAAACCCCGTCCTAGATTTGAACCTGCTAATGGATAGGATGCAACGGTCAGAGTGCATTTTCCACATACCCCTTTTTCCGGGCGAGTCCTGTTTTGCACTGTTGTTAATTAAATGCATCACATCACCCTGACAACATGGGGGTTGCAACTTGCAATACATCTTCAATTTCGGTTTTGGCCTTTTCAGCGATCTTGTTACCTTTTTTGCGCTGACCAACAGCAGCTGCTGGGTCGCTGGCCTTTTATTAAAGATAATTGATTTTTATTGTCTTTTGCGTTTTAAGTTTTAATCATAGCTCGCAAATAACGGTTGACCGATTCGTGCGATCGCAAAAAAACGGTTTTTTTTAAAGAATTTAAGCGAAGACTCTAAGAGCAACCGATTGAATTGCTTTTATAAGAATTGAGCTCACGATCAGCTGACAAGCTGTTTTTTTCATTCTCTTTTGCTTTGCCCATTCACGGTTCGTTTGCTCTTGAACGAAGAGTCGAAAGGTTTTTTACGCATGTATGTTCGTATGTGAAGTTTCCTTCGCAAACACACATGTGTATGTGAAGTTTTATGAATTCTTCGCGTCAGTTTGCTGTATGAATTTGCATTTTATATGAACATTTAAATTAAACTTAATAAACTTAATTCTGAATAATGGATTAACAGATAATTTCATTATTTGTTTCATTCAGGCTCAATATTTCAAGAAGACCTAACGTAAAAAAAAAAATAACCTAAAAAAAATATCATTTGCGGAGACCTTTTCAGTGAATCGGTCTTCTGAAATGTCGCTCTGAGCGAGCATTACCTCGTTTCGATCATCGGTAAGAGAGCTTGAAAAGAGCGCGCCTTTGCCACAGCTGAACGTAAAGCAATAAACAGAAAACCGAAAAAAAGAGAAACGACGTCGGCTGTTTAGAGCGAGAGCGAAGATGCATACTTTTTTTCTGTTTTTAGCGCGATTAGAGCGTAAGGAAAAAAACGGTCAACACTTATTTGCAAGCTATGGTTTTAATTGCAAAAAGTTACGAGGAACAGGAATGGGTTCGGATGGGTGGTGTTTTTAAAGCAAAGGGTTGTTTGCAGTCCTCGTGGAAGGGGGTGCGTTACACCCTCGACTTGGTGCGTCTCCCCCGTTGCAGTTGTGTAATTGAACTAATTGAAATTGCTGTTTGCCTTTGACTTTAAGGTGGAGGAGTGTCCTTGGCCCGGGAATACACACTTTAAATCTGTTGGATTCTTTGAGATAACTGCATCCTTCTGACAGACTAATTGGCCGAGTGATCAGAGAAGTGTATGCCTGTGCCTAACTAAGCTCTCTTGTCTTGGTCAAAAGCCAAAGGCATTTACCAAGCGAGTATCTGGCTTTCCTTCCGTTTCTGATTCTGCTGGCGAAAGCCTTCCAATTCGAGCAATTTGTCTTAGTGCGAGCTTCATGGTAAATCATCATTATCAACGTTATCTTCAGGGAACGTAGCAATTGTTGCAACTTTGACTTCGATTGTGGATTCTTGCGTATCGATGGCCGATTGATTTTGGTTTTCTTTTATCCAATTTTCGGTCATAGGAAAAGAAATTCCTTGCCTGATTCGCATTTTAAATGAGACGAGCACAGCTGTGTGCATAGTGAATAATAATGTTCTGTGCTCATATTTCGGTCAAAGCCATCATAAATTCAAATTCGAAAGGAAAGTCTTGTCCAGTCACTAGAAAACAACTCGAAATATGTTTATGAATTCTTAAAGAGATCAAAGTACGTAAGCACAACATTCTTCGGATTGAAAAACTGAGATTTTCTTACAGACAAGGCCTTGAATTACTGAGACATTTTGTTGTGTTCTCTTAGTTTTACATATTAAATGATATTTTTCCTTGCTGAATTATTAACAGCCTGTAGTTACATTTAATCTTGGATTTTGTATGGCCATAAAATCGGATTAAAATTAAATATTACCGGAGGAGAACTACAAATATATGAATAACTTGAATAGTAATTTCCTTGAATGCTAACAGAATGCTCAAACTTCCCAATTGAGTAATCAAAAATTACTGCTAAAACAAGACATCAACCAGCGATGACAATGCTGAAGATGATGATGGTGCGGGCGTGGGGATTGATGATGAGCTCTTGCTGGCGTTTCAAATTAACACCTTGTCATTATATTTTATTTCGTATCTTTTGCCCTGCGTGCCGGGGCAAGCGTAATAAGGCGATTTCATGGCATTAAAAATACATAATCTAAGACAGCACAAAAGTGTTTCCAAAAATAAATTGTCAAGTTTCTGTTTCGTTATTTTTGCTGTTTATCTTTTGGTTTTAATACGGGGTGTACTTCTAGAAGTAGGGTATATTGTATTTGTTCATTTGATTGTTAGTTGTGAAGTTCATTTTTGTATCTTTGTAATTGTATATTGTACAAAAGATAAAATTTTAATGATAGAATTAAATAAAAGATACATTTTATATGATTTTTGTAGAAATTATACTTAAAGATACATTAAATCCGTAAAATTTAATGAAAACTGGAAAAGTTTGCTTCAAAACTTGCATATTTTCTTTAACTTTTCTTATAAAATCAGGTATCTCATAGTCGGGGCAGTTGTATTCACCGTTCTTTCTCGCTTTTCTTCGAGTATTAGCGGGTGAGGTTGTCGACTTAAACTCCAATTACAACAAATTATGAATCGTGTAGAGACAGCGAAGCAAGCATTTCTTGCTACAAGTTTTGTGCAAAAAGTTCAATTTTTGTCGCGCTGTTATGTTCTGTCCCCGTCCCTCGTCTCCAGAACCCCACCATTTTCCCCCCGCGGCGGCTTGGTTCCCCTGCTGCTATTACCGCTGCTTTCTTTATGCCTCGTTCTTTTCTCTTTTTGTCATTTACTTACATTGCCTCGCCGTTTGTGCGGCAGGGAGGGGGGCTACCCGAGGGGGGGAGCTGGTGCTGTCGTGTATTTGCCGGATGTCATGCTGGGTCTCCCGAAGGTCGGAAGTGTAGTTTTTTAAGTACACGTTTATATATAATTTGATATATGGCGCATTGTCATTTGCCGTCGTATGTGGACATCTATATACACACACACATCTTCGGGGGGAATATGATTCTGCAACTGTATCTGGAAGATACGAAATTGGACAGAAGGAAAAAAAGATGCAGCAGAGAGAAGGGATTTTGGTTTTTATATTTTATATTATTTCATCTTTTTTTTTTCTTTCTTTTGGGTAAATAGAACAAGAGTTGAACGAGGTCATCGAGCAATGTTTCTGTTTGGTCATGAGACAATAAGCGAAATTGAAGTGAAAAGTTCAGAGACTTAAAGTGTTTTAGTGAAAACTTAAGTGGCTGACAGACAGGTAGAAAATCTCTGGGCAATCGAGTGTTAAAGTGTTACAGTTACTGTCACTAAATAGCCTGAAATTCAAATTGAAATTCTTATCTAGTACTAATATTTTTTAAATGGTCAAAAACAAACACTGGTGTTTGGTCCATTAAAGATAATCAACTGTTAAGCTGACAGCATCTGTTGTTTTATCTGACAGAAATGCAAAAATTCAGCTGCAAAAAAGTAGGTAATAAGGGAAAATTCATTGAAAATCCCCATAATCTCTTGTATCTACATACATTTCAATTACATAATTTTTTGTGTGTTTCCACCCGTCGCTTTTGTTGAATATTTGAGGAGGCTAGAGGCGAAACGTGCTGGGTTTAGAACCACCCCCCAAAGCCTTGACGCCCCCTCACACTCACCCCGCTTGAGATTCCTGCCAGCTGCATGGCTTATATATACACACACCCACACTTATTTATTCATAGTCTCACTTGCGTATCTAGTTAAGGTAACTTTTCAATTTTTTTTTATTTCGGGACCTTTTTCACTTTTCCAATGGATCATCGGTTGCTTTTCTCGCTGACATGCGACATACTTTTAAATGCCAATTACAAGCGGCTGCTAACGGTTCTCGAGTCCGCTATTACCTTCCATGGCGACAGTTCCTAATGTTACTTTTTTTTTTATTTATTCGTAGCTTCTGCTTTTTCAATATGCCACGCACACGTTTCCACTATCTGAACCCGAACCCAAACACAACAAGCCCCTTGTAATGCAGCACTTTGGAAACTTGCGTCAGTTACACTGAACAATTTGGATACATTTTCTTAATCTACTTATCAGTTTCTTGTTAAAAATAAAATTTAGTTTATAATATTGAAAACTACGATACAAAACTTCAAAGAGAGAAGGTTTCGAACCCGTAAAGGAGAGTGAGAGCGAGATAGACAAGACGTTTTTCACTTAAGTGTTATATATATCTCGTGTTTATCATATAATAGAAGTATAATTTAATGAAGTTAATAAATATATATATCATTAGTTTTTACAAAAATGTATCAATAATGCTTTAAGCCGTAGAATGTCAAGAAATAATAGCTGGAAAATGATAGTTGGTCAGGGCTCAAACCCGGAAATCGGAATTTAGTTGATCATTCAGGCGAGTGCGAGCAGGATAGTTGAGACAGGATAAAGGGCTTCAAAATTATACATTTTATTAAACAATGGTACTTAAATTTGAGAAATTTAATATATATTTAACGTATAATAATACTTTTTACAGAAATATAATTTAAACAAACATTAGATTTTAATTAAGACTCTTTTTTCTTTTTTGTGTACAAATGTGTGTGCGTGTGTGAGAGTCGGGGTGGTGTTTGGTTTTTGGGATAGGAGGATTGGAGGATTGGTGGTGGAGAAGGTAACGCCGTGACTTGCATAGAAATGTACTTTTTTCTCTCGTTTTTTTTTTCTCTCTCTTCATCGCCATCGTCGCCGCTGTAGTTCTCGAAATTCCTTTTCCCCAACTTTGGGTCTTGCCTAATTCGCTACGCTACAATTAGTTTTCATTTGCCCGTGCCGCCTTTGCTCATCGTGCCGCCTGCCACGCCCCCCAATCCTCCCACTGGTCGCGTTCCAGCCTCCCGCCTCCCGCCCCTCGGCGCCTATGTACGTACAATATTCTTTAGCTTTTGCCAGTTTATTTTCACTTTGAGTCATTACAACATTTTGCCATGTTCTTTCTGCTGTATTATTGCCATTATGATTATTGCGTGCCACGTTCTCTGGGCCGTGCTCCCTTTTTGTTTTGTTTTATTCTCCAGAAGAATTCTAATATCTTTTGGCCGTAATTTTTCTGTTTCCCTGCTTCTATTTCTTTTCGTTGCTTCTTCTCCTTTTGCGTTGGCCTATGTCGAAATGAAATTCGTGAGTGAAATACCGTGATGCAAGTAAACAAAAGGCGCCATAATCAACGAGGAAAAGTTTTCCCCCTGGGCGGCGCATTATGAGCTTTTGGTTCGTAGAGCTGCGTAAAAGTATCTTACGGGTAACCGAGAAATGTTAGCCATGCGAGTGGCTTGGCTCTCTGTTTGTGAGCCTGGCCATTTGATTCGTTTGCTGAATTTTTAATTATTATTTTTGCCTCTCCTCCGGAGTGAGTGCCTGGACAGGAATTTTGGGGTTTTTGGTTTTCGGGTCTTACCACTGACCAATGAAATTTAAGTCAGCTGCAGTCGAAGTGCAACTCGAAACAATGTGTGCTGCTTTCCGAGTTTTCAAGCCATAACTTTATGGTTGCTCTCCAATTTTGAATGAAAACCAAAGTTTCGGAAATGAAAATAAGCACAAAAGAAGAAAACACATTTCGTTATTGCTTTGTTAAATCATAACCAATCTAATTTCTTTTTCTGAAATGTAAACTCTCCAATGAAATAGTTTCAGAATCCCAGTTCTACAAATTCAGTATAAATTCTGTTTGTTTTATTAGCCCTTTCAAGTGTGAACCCATTTCCTATGTCTTCAGATTGCTTCAAATGATAAATGAACTTGGGTTTTAGTGAAAATAAAAGCCACGTGTTATAATTAAGTGGTTTAAGTGGCTTCAGCTAAAGTTATCGTTCTTGATCTTGCAACCTTATTTTGCCAGAGAAATTCACTATAAAGCGAGCTATAAAAACCACCCTTTTAAATATATATAATTTTAAGATTTAACAAAAATATGAAGCACCCAATTTTATTTGTTTTTAGTGCTCAAATAATCTGCTTGAATTCATCTAGGGCGCTTTTCGTACACATGAACTCCTTGCGAATTTCACAGATACTTTTTGCACTTCACTTGCATTTAACGACCTGGCTAATTGATTCAGATATGTGCACGTCATAGAGATTGTTATTAAGTCATTTGCTGGTGTTTAGCATCTATTTAACCCGCTCCGCCCCCCGGAATCTGGCCCCTCCGCGTATCTCTCTGAAATCCATTTACACCCAGGCATTTCACAACTTTTAAATGCAAACAAAAAATAAGGCATTGGAGAAGTGGAGGAAAGGAAATAATAACAATAACAACAGAAACAGCAGCGACCAGAATACGTATCTGTATCTGTACATGCAGGCGGAGCTGCTGTATCTGTATCTCTGCATCTGTATCTGCGCTCTCCTCAATCGAAGTACAATCATCCGTCCGCAGATCACTTTTGGGGTCTTTGTTTTACTTTTTTTTTATACGTATACCCTGGTAAAGGGTATTTCAGTTTTAAGGGGAAGGATAAGAATTTATATTATTTTAGTTATCTATTTTATCAATTCAGAAATCTGGCGGATGGGTTAAAAAAATTTGGTTTATCTTAAATGGTTGTGGTGATAATACAAGTATCATCCTTTTGCTTTAGCTTTTACGTCAATCTTTGAGTATTATTCTTAAGATAATATGATACAAAACTGACGTAAAAGTATTATTTAATATTATTTTTATATGATTTACTTTTATCTTCAGATATTACACTAATCTTAAAGATTATATAATAAAAATCTACTTTATCTTGAATGTTTAATAGTATTTTTACAAGGGATTCCTGTTAATAATAACGGTTTTATGCATACATTTTTCGTATAAAAGTTTAAAATTAAATTATAAATTATACATTCAGTTTGTGTAATAAATTCATTACTGATCGCACTTATTTTGGATGAATAATCAAGGGTATCTAAGCTTCGAGTTCGCTAAGATAATTAGCTTCCTTTCTCGTGAAAAGTATCTGTGCTTTTTGGGGTTTTGGCTTTGCCCCTTTTTGAATGTAATTCGTGTTGCTCTTTTTGGAAGTGCTCTTTGTTATTGTTTGTCATTATTTGTGCTTACTTCTTCCCGGTTTCTCGCTGTCTCTCTTATGGCTTTGCTTTGCTTTGCTTTACCGCTGCTTAAACATTATTTGCTGTTATGTAAGCAAGCGGCGACGCATATTTTGTTTCAATTTCATTTTTTCCCCTTGGATTTTTTTCCCTTTGGTTTTTTATTTTTCGGTATTTCTTTCTTTGGTTTCAGTTTTTATTTCATTTTTTCTTTTTTGTTGTTGTTGTTGCTGTTGTTAGCTGCTACTGGCTCAGGCTTTGTTGCTGTTGCCGGCGTTTTGCTTCATGTGCATGTGGCCACATTATTTGGTAATTGTCTTGGTGTGAGTGCGCGTATAACTGTGTGTTGTTGGCCAGGTTATTGAACTTGAACGTCAAGTGACGTGTGGCCTGTGGCTCTGTGGCCCTCTGTCTCTTTTTTCTACCTTTTATTTTTGCCTTTTCTGGTTCACTTTTTGGGATTGGGCTTGAGTTTTTTTTTTATTTTGTATTCCAGTCTTTTTCGTCGTTAGCTGTTAGTCAGTTGTATCTGACGGATGCGAGCATGTGGAGAGCGGGAGCGGTAGGGCAGCGCTAATGATTGCAGGCACAAACAGCTGAAATTTCAACTGCAGTTTTTTGGGCAGGAAATGAAGTTTCATTGGCCGAGAATGTGCAGCGAAAGATCCAAACGCTTCAGATACAGATAAAATGTGGGAATAAATAGATTTTGATCGTTCAATCGATGGGAAAGCATTTTTAAAGCAATTAAGGCAACGATTTCCTTTACCCAGAGAATATATACAAAATGCACGTCTATTTATAGGTTTCTATAAAAAAAAATGTACATTTTATTAAAGGAATATGCTTAAAACTCCATTATGTTTGCATTATAATTAATTTCTCTGTGCAATTGAATTCTCCCGTGATATGTATTTTCCATCAATTTGCTTTTGTAAATACGCACAACTTTTTGGTTTTAATTGCAAACCAAATGCAAACAATACAAACGTAAAAATAATTGAAACTTATTGATTATAATCAATCCTCTGTGGCGAAAAAATAATAGCGATACCTATTCGCCAGGAAAAAAAAGAGGGGAAAACGTGGGGCATAAAAAACCGATTCGGAATCATAAACATGACGAAAATGCCAATGTCAACAAATTATTGTGTTTAATAATTTACCATTGGCGATAACAATAACAAGCTGACAATTTGCTGCTGCGGGACAAAGAATATTTATGCACTCGGGAGCCGCCCCAGAACTTGTCTCATTTGAATTTATTTTATTGGCCAGCAGCCGCGGCGGCGGAAAAAGTGAAAGACAAAACCGAAATAAATAATAGAGGCGACCCAGAGAGCGAGCGACTGCGACTACGACTACGAAATGGGGGCGTCTCAATGGAGGCAGTTTATTCGAAAGATATGTACTTACCTAGGGCGAGATCTCGTACGACGGACCCACCGACCGGTAGACTAATTAGATACAATTCCAGTTGGCCTGGCATGCCGTTCTCAAAGCACGTTTCTCTCGGCTACAATGAGCGCGCGGGGGCAATGCGATAAATACTAGCAACGAGCAACGGTTGCAGCAGCAGAAAACACGTTTTTACTTTATCGCTTTCCCGCCCAACTCAGCACTCACTGCCCCCTCTCCCTCTCTTGCAATATATATTTTCCCCGATCCCCCCAATATGCGGCACTTTGTCACAAGTGAACGTGTTGTTCTAGTTGGCAATTGCACATGTTCGTCTGGGCAGCTAACAGGTATCCCCAAGATACATATACTGATACCGATATACAGATACAGATACGGATACTGAGACCATAGAGCGGGGAACTTGGCCATTACTTTGAGCCAGCGCTGCTGCAACAGGCAAGATTACACATAAACTTGGACGATTTCGTGGAAATATTGCAGGCGTGTGTTTATAAGCCATACTTGAACGGAATACATTTGTTGCTGCTGCGGAAATTTCCTTTCAATTACTTAATGGGATTTTATAGATTTAGATATAGAATCATAGAATTATAGATCTTATATTGAGATATTTTTTGTTAAATATTTTTAAAGGAAATTATTGCTTTAGGTTAGCAGAAAGTATAAATATAAAATAAATGTTAGATATGAGGGAAAAATATATAACATTCTCTTTTATAATGCATTTATATATATCTTTAAATAAAAATTAGATTAATTAAACTAAAAAGGGGCTTTATTTAGCCACAAAATTTACAGTTAACCGCAAGATGAATTTTTAGTATTTAACGAGTTCAAAATATTTAATATCCAAAAAAGTTTATACAATGTTTTTTCTTTTATTTTCTATAACATAGACTTAAATATTGATATCTAAATCATCTCTGCACCAATTAGCAAACCTTGTACTTTTGCCAATATTAATCACCAATTCGTAGAAGATTGCGTCTTCGCTGCAAAACCCTTTTTGTATTGTCATTCAGCACTTTTTGCACCTTTTTTTTGGCGCGCAATTTAATTTTGGCAGCTTTTGACTCATCAACATTGCTGCTACCTCAAGTCATGCATGCAAAAAAAGAAGAAGAAGAAAAGAGAAAGAGAAAAGAAATAAGAATACCAAAAGAAAATAAAAAGAACTGCTCGTTCCTGTTGCTTTCTTCTGACTGCGGGCGTTCTCTGCCCGCTTTCTTCAGCACATTTCTTCTGAATTGCTCTTTGGCCTGCTGCCTCTCTTATTTATTTCCAACAAGAAAAAAAGGCAGAAATATAAAGCATTCAAATGTTTATCGTAGCATTAAATTACTCTCAAATCTCTTTGATAGCTCTTGGTATTTGTTGATACTTCTATTATTTTTGTTTTTGGTTTATTTTTTTGGGGGGTGCCGCTGCTAGTGCGGCCCACTGTGTCGATGGTAATTACTCAATTGCTCATACGCCACGTTTCTTCGAGCCGCTTCTTCGCTCCGCTATGTTTCAGTTAAGTACATAGATAAAAAAATAAATGGAATTGTTATTGCGGCTGGCATTCCGTGGTAGCCGTCGTATTTGACTTGTCTCTTTCGTTATATCTTTTTTTTGGCAGGTGCTTGAACTCTCTCCTTTTCTTTATATCGCTTTTGTAGATCATCGCTCTCTGCACAATAAAAAAAAAGAGACTAGGTTTCTAAGAGAGACTAGGAGACTAAGGTTTCTTCCTAATTTTTACCGTTATGCATCTCTTATATCCTTTACTTTCCTTAACAAACAAATCAAACACCAAAAAATATTACTAAATAATTCTTAAAGCATTCATCTTTTTTTTAAGTATTAATTTNAAACCTTTTATGGAAATTTTTGCATTGCCTTGCTGATGCTTTTTCGAAAAACGTGTTTTGTGCAGCAGCAAATCCAAATCAATGCAGTTCTAGAGTCATTTTTTGCTGCTGCAGTTGTTGCTTTCCTTTAGCTTTATGCGCCGGTTTACCTTCACGGCAAATGTTCTCCAAGTTGTAGCTACCTTTTTTTACCTGCTGCTGTTGCTGCTGCTGCTTTTGAAATCCAGTTTTGCGCAGCTGCAGCGCTTGATGCGAATCAAAAAGCGCAGCCGCGAAACAGTTACGAGGCGAGCAACGCTCAGGCGACGCTGACAGCACAAAAACAATAACAGCAGCAGCAGAAACAACAACAATAGCAGCATAATTTCGCTGACCCACTAAATTAAACAACAACATAGCGCAAAAATATAATTAAATGTGCGTGTCTGTCAATGTCTGTCTGTGTGACTGACAATCGCGCGACGTTTTGAAAAATACAGTTGGAATTCTCTAATAAAAAACCATTAGGGCACTAAGTTAGGATGATTATTTAAGTGTGTTTAAAAATATATATCAAGTTATTTCAAAGTATAGATAAATTGTAGTTTCCAATCTATTTTGCTAACAAGAAAATATAATCATTGTAGCAATTTACTTTACTATTCGATAAAAACTAGAAGAAAAGTTAATAGCTTAATTACGAGTGCAAATTGAGGCAATGACGATTACAAAGTTGGACTTAAGACAATCGTGCATAAATAAAATATTATTCGTTTTGTTGTTCACGATTAGTAAGTAATTATTATGATTGTCCTATAGAAATATGGATTTAAATGTATCTCAAAAGGAGTGGGTAAAGAAAATTAAATGGTTAAATTTTCTTATACTTTAAACTTCGGTAAAATGGAGTTTTGATGAAATAAAGTATATTATAGATCTTTAAACTATATTAAGCTTCTAGGATCTCACATTAGAAAATCAGGACTTAGTTTTCTTATATCTTCAAAATGCCTTAAAATTAGTAAGTCATATGTCACATCTCCAAGTCCGTTCAAACTGGAACTATGAAATACATGGTGTTTCCAGCTATAGAAGCTCGACTGTAGGCACTGAGAATGGCAATAGCAATAGCAATAAAAGCGGCGAGCAGCGCCAAATGCAACACTGCAAATTGCAAGCTCGGCTTTAGCGGCGAAAAGCGAATCCGCTGGAATCGAAACGTAAAAAAAAACCTTCGAGCGCTCGCTGGACGCGTGAGAGCGTAGGAGAAAGAGAAGGTGAGCCGAGAAAACGGTCAGTCATGTGCACTGCGTCGACAGAGGCGGAGGCAGCGACGTCGAATGCATTGCAAAACCAATGAATTCGCCTCGTGCGATTTTTTTTATATTTTCTTTTTTATTTTTTGGTCATGCCAACGATTCTTTGTAGGCCTTTCTTTGCCTTCGTTCCTTCATTCGCCTGCGTTTATTTTTATTTCTTTATGTGTTGCTAACGGTGCTTGGGCTTTATTTATATATATATTTATATACATGTAATTGTGTGCTTTTCTCTCTCCCGATTCGTATTTGTGGGTAAACACGTTTTTTTTGGAGCTGCGCTTTGCGAAATCGAATGCGAAATGCAATGGTGGTAGTTAACCCATTGATTTGCCGGGAATTGGATCGCAGTAATCCCATCGATTGGAATTTCAACGGAAGCTAAAAATAAGACGTTTTTTTTTTTTGGACTTTTTGTAATCCCTTTATTAAGTAGTTTAGAGATTTAATTGGGTGAATTTCCCTTTGGATGTATATGAATCTTGTATCTTAAAGAGGTATTTATTAGTTCTAGGCTTTTTCTTGTATTTGCTTAGATGTATACCGAATGTAACTCTCTTCTCTTATTTACAAAAAATATATAAAAACTGCAACTAATGTTCTAAGTCTTAATTAAATTTGTAATTTCTTGCAATTTTGAGTTTTTTATGATCCCCTCTTCGCTACAAATAAACTTCTGCCTTAAAAGTGACTACTATTTCGTTATAAAAACAAATTTTCATTAATGTATCTAAAGAACTATAATTCTGCTTAATGTATCTACAAATTTCTGGCTTTATCTTTGAGGTTTACCACAAGCCCTCACCCTGAAAACCTCTATCGAGCTTGTGGCTTTCGGTGTTCCATGCCTTTTTCGTACGATATTCGGGTATTTTTTTAGCGACCTTTTTATGGATCTTACTGTACCTATATGCCTACCATATATGTCCGTATGTCTGTAACACCATATGTATGCATATGTACACAAACAATCCCGATCGTTTTGTTCGTTTGCATTTCCTTTTTCGTGCCTTTTAAATGTATTGACCCAATTCTCCGGTCTGAGCATTGGAATTTCGTTTGCATTTCGTTTAAGTGACTTTATATACATATATCCATGCATATGTATATATAGGAGACAGTAGCGATTTTATCGCCTTTAAAAAGCTGTCATTTGGATGCATTAAATCTGAATTGCATTTGCATAATTAGGGGGCGAAAAGAAAGTGTTTTAAATATATATATAGATTAGACATTTTAATTGCTTTGCACACTTGCGGTTTGCTGCTTCGACTCATAAATCACCGATGCGTGACACTTAATTTTGAAGACTTTTAAATCGCAGCTAATCTATTTTACAAACATTTAATTAAAATTTTGCTTTAAATCACTCACTGTATAATTTGATTTTATTCTTCATCGCGTCAAGTAAAAGTCAATAAACTACTTTTCACACTGAGAGAACGAGGGGAAACACGTGTAAAACGCCATTGCCAAGCACTTTTTGTTGGTTAATTTCGGTTTTTTATTATTTATACATATTTATTAGCGGTTTTTGTTCTGTTCTTGCGGTGGCGATGAGAGAGAATATTCTTTTTTTTTTTGCGACCACGCGAATTTTATTATTGCTGCAAATGCAGAAAAAGTTTGCACTTCGATGAGGGCT